>ML365972.1:235-46875 GCA_005239505.1 Nicotiana paniculata
AACTGTTAATTTAGAACTGGTAAAACTGCATGTGTTATGTTCTTCGTTAGAAATTACAAAGTTCTAGAAAAAATAAAGTAATTCTAGATTACCAATTTGAAGTGAGACCAGTATATAATGTATTTATATGTCTATGATTCTTATAGGTGTATGTATACTACACGAATGAGGTGCATCTTGATTAATACATTTTCTATCATTTACCAAACTAGAAAGTGAAGACCTTTAAGATTTGATTAAGAGTTGGATTTCCTAACCGATAGTCTTCTCTCATAAATAGCAAAACTAGGATGGCCTAACGTGATAAAACGAGGCTAGATGAGGCCATAGCCTATAAGATGCTCTTTTAGAACAACGAATACCGTTTAGGAGATCCTCTAGGTAAAATGGATACCCTTAGTTCGAAATTTGGATAAAAAATCAAATATTATACCGAAGCTACCTAACCAACATTCGGGAGCGACAACTCATGTCCCCGTCTTTAAACTTCAAAAATTATGATAAAAATCACATGTCGTAATTACGGGTGCATTTCATGTGGCGTAATTATAATGTGTTTAAAAACAACAAGTGCACACCATCGTGACTTGTCCCAAGATAAATCCATAAATACCAAAATTTATTTACATACCCCGTAAGCTAAAAAATACCTCTTTTTAGACGAAAATCTCAAAAAACATAGAGAATAATCGAATATCGCCTCAAATAGGCATATTCAATCGTCATGGCCATAGTCATATAATCTACACTCGGGTGTGGCAACTCATGTCCCCGACTCTAACTCAAAACATTAATTAAATAAGCATGTTGTAAATCGCGGGTGCATTTCATGTGGCGTGGTTTGTAACGTGTCCAAAAATAACAAGTGCACGTCAATCGTGACTTGTATTAAAATAATTCCATGTATATTAAAAAGAGGATAAAAAGTAAAAGCACAAAAGGTTTTAAAACATGTAAATAATTAGATAATTAGGCTAAATATTAATAGTTAAGCGACCGTGCTAAAATTACGGAACTCGGGAATGCCTAACACCTTCTCCCGGGTTAACAGAATTCCTTACTCAGATCTCTGGCCGCAGACAAATCAAAACAGAGTCAAAATTTCCTCGGTTTGGGATTTCAATAAAATAAATGGTGTCCTGGAACACCGTAAAATATTCGGGTGGCGACTCTGAAACTAATAAATAAATTCCAAATCCGCATAATGTCACTTAAATTGGAAAAACTCCCGTATCCAACCCTGTGTCGGAAAAAGGAGGTGTGACAACAGCAAGTAAGTAAATCATGTGAATCCTATAGGCCTGTTTTCTACCATTGCATGAAAAAAGTGGAGTATACTCGTTCCCCAATTTCACTAACACCCCCAATTATTTATTATAAAGTTATTACAAACCCAATAATGAATGTAATTACCAAATCATACAAGCACAAATAGTAGACCCGCATCATGCCCAAAAGGAAATACCCAACATTGCTTGGGCCTTCAACATCTTTCATAGCATACCAAGATTTCCTATCTGTGAGCTATATTCATCAGCACAACCCAGAAGCCATAGAGGAACTCAAGCCAAACCAAAAATCCATAGATTGACTGTATCACTTAAACCAAACAATATACATAATCAGTAGACAGTATGAAGAAATGAACTGAGTGTAAGAGATTAAGGTTTTAGTAGTAAAGAGAGTGGCTAAAAGACCCTAAATCCTAGTGTGTTAGAGTTCACAAGGGTCTCAATGGACCCCGAGCAGTGCTCACACTTGGGAGGTCAGTAATATGAGTCTTGATGGCCTTGGCTTTCAGCCGGCTAAGTTCAGAATAGCACATGTAACAAATGAGAGGGAGTGGACAATGGTTAAGGGACAGAATGTTACACCCCATATTTTCGTACGTAAAAATATGCCATAAGTAAATTGATGAAAGCTCGTGAATGAGATATTACATCCCGCATTTTCGTACATAAAAGCTTCGTCGTAAGTTAATCGACGTAGACTCGGGGATGAGATTATTTTGAGGTTATAAGCATTTATGCTACTTATAACACGCGATAAGTAAAGTTCCGTGAAGGTTAAGAAGTGAACGAATCAAAGATAATCAGTTTCATTTAAGATTGTCGATTTAGAAAAAAAAATGGTCTGAGCTATAATACCCGGTATTTATAGATTAGTGCCATACAAAGTTCTACATGATCATGATAGTAAAATGTATAAGGTATGTTAAAAGTGAGTAGTATTTAAGTAAGTTGAGATAATTCTTATTTATGTGGTTAATTGGGTAATTGTTAATTTTTAGTGGGAGATTCACTAGTTAATTAATCATAATTTGGATAAGTTTAAAGAGGTATAACGTGGCATCCCCTCCCTTTCAAAGTAATGACTCTTAAAGTCAAATTATTACGTGGAAAAGTCTAAAAACTTGAGTCACGCATCTACTTTGAAGAAAGAGTTACAAATCCCACATTTGTTGACACTTTTGGAAAAGAAGGCAAGACTATTTCCTTTTCTCTACAACTACTACAATTATAATATTAGTAGAACTCCTTTTTAATTAAAAAGGCATGGTGCTTGAAGATGTTTTTGTCTGCAGCAAATAAATATCACTCCCTTTTCTCAAAGTTCAATTATTCAAATTAACAAAGAAGGCAATGGAAATTCAAATCTCTTATAGGGAAATTCATATACCCGTTTGTAGTATTTATGATTGAGGCGTGGTGAGGATTGGTCATGGATACAAGTTGATAGTTGGCCTTAAAGGTATGTTAAGGCTATCTCTTCTTTATTTTTGGCATGAACTATACGATACGAACGAAACGAGCAAATGCACAATTTTTATAAATGACTCTATTCATAGAAATACTAGAGATGCTTATGTTCTTGATTCCCCATGTGTGATATTATTCTATCATATGTTCATGGGTCGCCAAAATAGGTAAGTTGGTAAAGTTTATTTCATGATATTAATCGGAGGCATAGTGGTCTTATGACGTACCGAGAGATTTTATTAACGCATTTCATATGCATTTCATGAATTTATACATGCACATTGACCCATGACCAGATGGAGTTATATACGCATATATATATATATATATATATATATATATATATGGGAAAGGTTATGGCGTTATATACACACCACCACCTGATAAGCTAATATACGTTGACGATTTTGCCCACAGTGGTCGAGATGATATGATGGGATACCCTCAGACGCATGATGATGTTATGAAACATGTACCTATGCACGACTTGACGTCCATATGCATATGCATGACACTATAATTATTTCATGATTTACATAGTTATCCTGACTTATAGGTTGAGTCATTTACTCTATATTTCTTCCATATCTGTTATGTACTTATTTATATGCCTTACATACTAGGTACATTATTCTTACTCACATTAATTTTTTCTGGGGACGCTGCGTTTCATGCCCGCAGGTCCCAATATACAGACCGAGAGTCCTCCAAGTAGGTGATCAACTCAGTGGGAGATGTCGGTGCACTCCATTTGCTCCGGATATAAGAATGGGCCAACGAGTAGTTGTAATTGATCAGGAAGAGCCTAGTTATGGCTAAACAGGAGGTTACAGACGAGTCACCAGATCGTGTAAGATAATTATAGTAAAACCCAATATAGTGAATTCAGCCTCGCAGTTATTACATCGTGAACATTGAGAAATATTTAGATAAGATTTGGGGTAGTTAAAGGTACCAGACGAGATTTGTGAAGATAAAAGAGAGTGCCACTGGGAAGTTAGTTAAAAGTATCAAGTTCAGAAGCAACCCTACAAGCACAAGGGGGTGGAAGTAAGTAACTACGGATAATTATAGGCAAGGAAGGACATCAAAAGGTCCGTCAAGTGTACAATGTAATAAGCTCACAACTTTACAAGAGTCATAGGATCCTCCCTAAATACTACAGTCTTTAGTTTAGGAAGTAAGGAAAAAGGCTTCAACCGAAGTTCAGTAATAAGTGCATCACTTAACATTCGAAGACGGATGTTCCAAAGGGGAGAATGATGTTACAACCCATGTTTTCGTACGTAAAATATGACATAAGTAAATTGATGAAAGCTCGGAAATGAGATATTACATCCTTCATTTTTGTACGTAAAAGCTTCATCATATGTTAATCGACGTAGACTCGGGAATGAGATTATTTTTTAGGTTAAAAGCATTTATGCTACTTATAACACGCGATAAGTAAAGTGCGGTGAAGGTTAAAGGGTAAACGAATAAAACATAATGAGTTTCATTAAAGATTGTCGATTTGGAAAAGAAAAAAAGTGTCTGAGCTATAATACCCTGTATTTATGGATTAGTGCCATACAAGGTACTACATGACCATGATAGTAAGATGTATAAGGTATGTTAAAAGTGAGTAGTATTTTAAGTAAGTTGAGATAATTATTAATTATGTGGTTAATTGGGTAATTGTTGATTTTTAGTGAGAAATTAAATAGTTAATTAATCATAATTTGGATAAGTTTAAAGAGGTATAATGTGGCAGCCCCTCCCTCTCAAATTACCGACTCTTAAAGTCAAATTATTACGTGGAAAAGTCTAAAAACTTGAGTCACGCATCTACTTTGAAGAAAGAGTTACAAATCCCACATTTGTTGACACTTTTGGAAAAGAAGGCAAGACTATTTCCTTTTCTCTACAACTACTACAATTATAATATTAGTAGAACTCCTTTTTAATTAAAAAGGCATGGTGCTTGAAGATGTTTTTGTCTGCAGCAAAGAAAAATCACTCCCTTTTCTCAAAGTTCAATTATTCAAATCCACAAAGAAGGCAATGGAAATTCAAGTCTCTTATAGGGCGAAACTCATATACCTGTTTTCAGTAATTATGATTGAGGCGTGGTGAGGATTGGTCATGGATACACGTAGATAGTTGGCCTTAAAGGTATGTTAAGGCTATCCCTTCTTTATTTTTGGCATGACCTATACGACACGAATGAAACGAGAAAATGCCCAATTTTCATAAATGGCCATATTCGCAGAAATACTAGAGATGCTTATGTTCTTGATTCCCATATGTCATATTATTTTATCGTCTGTTCACGGATCGCAAAATTACATAAGTTGGTAAAATTTATTTCATGATATTAATCAGAGGCATAGTGGTCTTATGACAAACCGAGAGATTTTGTTAACGTATTTCATATGCATTTCATGCATTTATACATGCACATTGACCCATGACCAGATGGCGGTACACACACACACACACACACACACACACACACATACACACACACACACACACATATATATATATATATATATTATAAATGTGTGTGTGTGTATGTATATGTTTGTATATATATGTATATATATGTATATAGTATATGGGAAAGGTTATGACGTTATATATGCATTACCACCTGATACGCTGGTATATGTTAATGATTTTTCCCACAGTGGTCGAGATGATATGATGGGATTCCCTCAGAGGCCTGATGATGTTACGAAACATGTACCTATGCACGATATGATGTTCATACGCATATGCATGACACTATAATTATTTCATGATTTACAGAGTTATCCTGACTTATAGGTTGAGTCATTTACTCTATATTTCTTCCATATCTGTTATGTACTTATTATGTGCCTTACATACTCGGTACATTATTAGTATTGAAGTCCATTTTTCCTTGGGACGCTGCATTTATGCCCACTGGTCCCGATAGATAGGTCGAGAGTCCTCCAAGCAGGCGATCAGCTCAGCGGAAGATGTTGATGCACTCCATTTGCTCTGGAGTTGCTTGTTTGGTCAGTATGATTTATATGTGTATTGTTTGGTATGGCGGGGCTCTGTCCCGACCTTTTTGACAATTATGTATCCTTAGAGTCCTGTAGACAGATTTCATGTATGTAAAAGATTGTATGACCTTGTCGGCCTATGTTCAGTGTATGAGTTGTTATTTTGGTCTTAGAGGCCCATATGTCTTATGTATAAGTTGGTATTACATGTTGTATTCTACCTATTTTACGAGAGTCTCTCCGGCTCAGTTATCTATGATAGTATGATACGAAAATATACGTTATGTTGGTACTCGGTTGAGTAAGGTACCGGGTGCTCGTCGCGGCCCATCGATTTGGGTCATGACAACGAAGTTGAGAAGATACATTTTTAGTTTAGAAAGAAGATGTAGCAGAGTTGAAAACACAGAACAGTTAATCAAGAAGATCAACAGAACTTAGATGCAGGTTTTACATTTAGCAAAAAAGTAGCACATTGGCAAAAATGTATTGAGAGAGTTAGGGAGAAACTAGTTCCGTGAGATTACAAGATCAAACAGATTATCCTACTAAGGTGCATATTATCAAACAAGTCTAAGTGGGGTACTAACTTGAATAATTTCAAGCTTAAAGGTCTGAATTATGATAAGTCCCAATATCAAAAGAAAGACATGATAATTCATTAGTAAGTAAAAAAGCGTCAAACATGGTATGGAAACACCATTTAAGATAATCATTCTAAAGGTTTTAAGAAATTACTAAGGATATAGGATTAAGAAAAAAAAATCCATACTGTGAGAAACATTAATAAGGGAACAATTCATAGTTGATAGAAAAGGTTTTAACATAGACTAGAACACATTACATATGTGAGGTATTCATTACATAGATTCAGAACAAAGTAGTAAAGCAAGTTCATGTCAAATAACAAATGTAGACCTTCATGCATCAACACAATAGACTAATGTGAACTTAATAGGGTTTAAGTCATTCAGGTGAAGCATGTTCAAATGACATATCAGAACTGGTAGCATTTAGGTAAAATCAGATACTAAATAGGCTCAAAACAGATGTGAAACTAACAAAGTTGCATACATGAGTAGCCTAGAACACATTAACTAAACGAATTTAAGAGTGTTCATATTATTCAAGTGAACATATTTAAGTAACACGTCTCATAGCTGGCAGCTTTAGGTAAAATTAAATGCATAAAGATTTTCAAAACAAATGAAAACTAACAAAGTTGCATACAAGAGTAGCCCAGAACATTTTAAGTGACAGATTTCAGAAGTAAGCATATGCAGATCATGAATATAAGAATGAAGTTGTAAAGCCTAAATGACTTGCCAGTTAAACGAAAAACAAGAAAGAACAAAATCCCACAATATTCTAAATATCAACAAAGAACAGAAACCCAAAATCTCAATGCGTCAAAGTTCCGAAAGGCTTCAATGTTACGACCCGAAATCCCACCATCAGAACCGTGATGGCGTCTAACATTGAACCCGCTAGACAAGCCAACGTTCTGGTTAACATGTTTATTTCCTTATTATTAGTCATTTAAAGAAAAAGCGATAAGTGATAACAAGTATAAATAACCATGCAGAAGCTATGAAATATAACATCTTCAAGTATCTGATACTACAAAATCCTTAGTAACACCCCAGAACTGGCACCACAAATCCACGGACTGTCTAAGAATACTAAAAACAAAGTCTGAATAAACAGTACAACTGTCTCGGAAATACAAGAGAAGACAGAAGGAAAAAGGAACGAGATAGGAGGTGACGCCAAGGCCTGCAGACGCCTGCAAGACTACCTCAGTGTCGCATGGGGACTGAAGGATACTCCCTCGATCACTGTCCACCTGGTCTGGTACCGTAATCTGCACAACATAAAGAAGTGAAAGTGTAGCATCAGTACAACCTACCCTATGTACTGAGTAAGTGCCGATCCTAACCTCAGCGAAGTAGTGACGAGGCTAGGACACGATAAATAATAAACACATGTGCAATTCAATAATATATAACAGAAATAAAGATAGGAAGTAAACAGTTAAGTACAAATACAGGTAAAACATGCCGGGGTACAAAGGGGAAAACACTCATTGTGTCAGAGAACATGACAACTGTCTAGTATCAAAATAACAACAGAGAACAAACAAGTGCACGACATCACCCTTCGTGATTTACTCTCGTTCTCACCAACACAAGTGCACGACATCACCCTTCGTGCTTTACTCTCGTTCTCACCAAAACAAGTGCATGGCATCACCCTTCGTGCTTTAACCTCACAATATCATGGCATGGCATTATCCTTCGTGCATTATCTCCCATATCATGGCACGACATCACCCTTCGTGCTTTTAAAGTCACAATATCGGCACGACATTAACCTTCGTGCTTTTAAATATAAAATCATAGAACGGCATCACCCTTCGTGGTTTACACTCTTCCTCACCCAAAAAATAACTAGAAAAACAATTTGGCAAGGAAAAATCACGATACAACCCATAATTTACAACATCCCGACAAGGGAACAATAACAGAAATATCACCATCTCGGCAAGGGACACAGCTATAACCAATCTCACTGAATGTACAACATAACCAAATAATCCTCAACCGAACAACTATTCAACAGTGTTCACAACGAAGTATTTCCAACAATTGAATAATCCCCAAAATGAAATCTACTTCATAACACAGTGGATATCGAAGAAAGTTACATATACTAAAAGATATGACTCACAGGCATTCTTGACAACAAGGTATAGGTACTCGTCACCTCACCTATACATTGAACATGATAATAACACGTAACACATATGAATCAACACTTGTTCCCTCAAGCTAACATTAGGACAAACACTTACCTCAACTCCAAGAACCCAAACCAAGCCTCTAGCACCGCTTTTCCTTTTGAATCCCACTTCAAATCAATAGTATCTAGACATAATTGACTCAGTTAGGAGTTACTTACCTATGATTTGGGAAGAAACTCTCTTGAGAAAATCGCCCTTGGTATCCTATTTTGGTGAAGAAATAAAGAAGAAATCGAATGAACATCTAACTTAAATTATGCCCAACCCTCGCACTTGCGGTGCCAGGGTCGCACCTGCGCTTTCGCAGGTGCGGAAAATCTACCGCGCCTGCAAGAATGGACTAAACCACTGAGGTCTGCACCTGCGGGACCGCTTCTGCGAAGAATGTGTCGCAGCTGCGGAATTGGGCTGGCTGGGCCTGGACCGCATCTACAGCTGGTTATCCGCACCTGCGGCCCAAGACTCGCAGATGCGGCGCACCAGAACTGGTGCACCAGTAGTGATTTTCAACTCTAAACACCCCGGAATCCACCCGAAACTCACCCGAGCCCTCGGGGCTCCAAACCAATTATGCACACAACCTCAAAAACATCCTATAGACTTATTCAAGTAATCAAAACATTAAAATAACACTATGAACATCGAATTAAACCTCAAAATCAATGAAATTCCTTTAAACTTCTAAATTTTCGATTTTACGATCCGAATCACGTCAAAATAAGTCTGTTTCCCACCAATTTCACATATAACACATACAATACATATTGAACCTGTTCTAGGCTCCGAAACCATAATACGGGCCCGGTATCACAGGTTTCACATCAAATCTCATTTTCTAAAACCTTTATATTTTTAAGAAAATAATTTTCTTCAAGAATTCGTTTCTCGGACTTAGCACCTCGAATTTCGATTCCGGTCATACTCCTAAGCCCCATATTTTCCTACGGACCCTCCGGGACCGTCCAATCACGGGTCTGGGTCCGGTTCCGGGTCCGTTTACCAAAAATGTTGACCAAAGTCAACTTTACTAAAATAATTAATACAAAATCATCATTTTATTTATTTTCGACTTAACGGATTTTTGGTTATATGCCTGGGCTACGCACGAACATCAAGGTGAGATAAAAGGAGGCTTTCACAGCCTCGGAACATAGATTTAGCTCAAATTACACGGGATAACCTTTTGGGTCATCACATTCAAAGGAACCCCGAGCAGTGCTTGCACCGAGAAAGGGTTTAAAAATCGAATCCCGGTGGCCTTGGCTTTCAACCGTCCAATAATTGAAATGCAGAACAACAGAATGAGAGAATGACATAAAATAGCTCTAAATTTTTTGTCAAAATCTAGCGATTAAGCTATAAGTTAAAGGGGAATGAGAAGTGTTTATATAGTTGTAGAAATTCGGCAAACAAACATGGAAATACTGTAAAATCAACATAAATAAGGAAATAGTATCATGCGAATCAGTAAAAGTCATGTTAGGGAAAAATTAGGTAAACCCTAGTTGATAGAAATCGGAGATTGGCCGAAGATCTTGGCTAATCGGACCCAATATAGCCTTGCCATGATGCACATGGACGAGAATTTTTCCAGATTCAAGCGATTGAAGTTGAACGGAGCCAAATCTGAGAGATAGTACTTACTATGTGATACCATAGCCTTGCAAGTAGTACCGAGATAACACATAAAAGGTAAGGAAATCATGGAAGGAATCCATGATTGAGACGGATTTGGAGAAAATTGAGAGGTCGTCTAGGGTTTTGAGAATAGGAGAAGAGAGGATTCAAAGGCGACGTCAGGGAGGAAATTATAGGATTTTGGGGTAGGTTAGGTTAATTGAAACGAGGGAATTTCTATGGGTCGTTGATCATTTGAGATCAACGGCCCTGATTAGAGAAGCGGGCGGCTCGTGGAACAGGTCTCGACCGGGTTATAAGTAAAGGGGTAGTTTGGTCTTGGGCCAAGGGGCTGGGCTAAGGATACTGGCCAATTTTTGTCCAAAAATTAGTTTAAATCTGGTCTATTATTTAAATACGCAATATTTATCGAAAATAATTTTTACAAATGATTAATAAATAAAAAAGAATATTATTTATTGTCACTCCCCTTTTTCTCGCAAAATCAGGTTTCGACACATGACAACTCTTTTTAGGAAGGGTTTTAAATGAGAGAGTCGCCACCTAACGGATTAAGGTGCGTAAGGGCACCTATTTGCAGATAACTCTTGATTAACCAGTTGCGTATCCAAAGATCGGGTAAGGGCTCAAATTACCTTGAGGAGAAGGTGATAGGAACACCTCGAGGTCCACATCGGTGGGTCCCGGCAGAACTCGAATTATATGAATTAGTCTAAGGGAAGAGATAAAAATTTTGACAAATAAAATTATTAACTTTAACAATGAAGGTAGGGGGTCCTATGTTTTTTAGCGTAAAGGATCATCCCGTTCAAAATAAATAATACTCCGTAACTGCCTCGAGTGGGGTGTTACTCATATTATTCCGCGGGCACAGACTATCATCTCTTGCTACCCGATTACTATCTTTAAGTTTTTTACCTAAAGCACACTAGTTAATTTTATGTTTCCTATGCGTGCACTACCCGTCACATGCCTATGGTCCAGGAGACATTTGGACCTCTATCTCAGGATGGTTCTAGACTTTAACATAGGTTGCTCAAAATGGAAAATACTACGCGACATACAAAATATTTTGGACCTTCACATATAAGAAAATAAGGGCTCAACTTGGCCTCCGCAGTTAAACAACAAATGCACGCAAAACTGATTAACATTGGAAGTTGTAGATTTTAACAAGTTAAGGTTGCAAAAACCTATAAGCAGGATCTCTATTTGATGCTGAATTTGACTAGCAGACAATTTACACGTAAAAGCCATTTCATAATACAACTTCTAGAGCCTACATAGTTGCCTACTGATTACAGGTATATGAGGTTAAACCTATAGGCATGATATATAGGTGTTTTATGCAGTAACTAACAATGGTAATCACAGGAACATGTCCAAAATTGGTTAATTGAGTCCTATAGGCATTGTTTTTAGTGATGATAATTAGCACAATATTACAAACTCTTAAAGAAACGAGTAAGACGATAATTAAACTAGTTCAGACTTTGTAGGCATGATTTCTGTAATTAAACTGATTTTAGATCCTATAGACATGATTTCTATAATTTATAGATTGGGTAGCATGTAGACAGAATCCGATACGCACATTTAATCATACAATATCCTATAGGCATAGTTTCTAACAAGCAGAAGTAGAACATATTTGAACCAAGTAAAGATCTTATAGACAGGGTTGCTAAAACATAATAATTGAACATAATAGTATACCTATAAGAAATATTTCTATAACAACTTAAAAGTAACACGTTTTTATCCAAATAGAATACCTATAGGCATGATTTCTATGACATGACAACTGAACATATAATAACACATTTATGAGCTAAGTAATGAACCTATAGGCAGGATTTCTACCCAATTCAATGCAAGTATAAAATAAAACCCCCTTTCCCAATTTGACTAACACCCCAAAATGTTATTAAAAGAATTATTATAAACCCAGAATGAATGGAATAACATTTCAAAATAGATAAACTATAGGGAGCCTACAGCAGGCCCAAAGGTACACCTGGTCAGACCAGGACTTCATTCTCATGGTTCATAATAACCCAGAAATTAAACCTTCATGGATAGACGGCAGTCAAGAATTGAATGATTCACCCAGTGGCATTAATAAAAGTTGAGCATATAGAACCAAAACCCTAGTGTGTCATAATTCCCAACATTTTCAAGAACCTGGGGCAGTGCTCACACTAAGGAGGTTAACATGGATAATTAAGAGGAGAGACTAGGGACCAAGTCCTAGTGTATCAGAGTTCATAAGGGTCTCAAATGAACACTGAGCAGTGCTCACACTAGGGAGGTCAACGGACAGAACCTAAGTAGCCTTGGCTTTCAATCGGCTAAGAATGGGGTTCAAAGAGCTTAGGCAATAGGTGAAATAAAGTATCAAAGTTGAGTAACAGGAATATGAGGGATTTAAATAGACATGATCGAATTGAACAAATAAAGAAAATAGTTAAATAAATCACAGAACATAAAGAACAATCTTACTGTAAACTGATAATAGGTCTCACACTAAGTACAGAAGCAGACACATGCTAAAAAAAAACGTTGAGAAAGAACATGTTTTCATGATTGACAAGATTGTTATACATAGGTGCAAAACAGGTTAAAACATGGTTGAATTATGCTAAGTACACATATACAAACTATTACTCAGAGTGGATGGTAAAATCATGTCAAGTAGCAGATATAGGCATTCAAGCATTGTCATGGGGGTATGATTAACTAAATATGATCCAGTTTGTATCAAAGATTTAGCCTAACATCTCAAAGCAACAATTCAAACATGATGAGACAACTATTCCAAATCACAAGAAAACGCTAGAAGGGGGTACGGGGTCGAATGATCATGTTGAGTGACACAATAGCAAAGAGGCAAATTATGACTAACAATGAATGTCTTAACACAGGCTAACACAAATGTGAGGCATCCACTATAGGGATTCAGGACAAGTAAGTAGGCATGTTCCTGAGCATCCAAGAGTCAATACACTAACTGAATAAACCTTAAAAAAGTCCAAATTAAATAGGCTAGGAGTAGATAACTTCACAACCGGTAGCATTAGGAGCAGTTAAGTATCAAAGAGCCTAAAACATATAGAGTTGATAGAGCAATGCCTAAACATAATTCAGAAGCAATTGAACCATGGGTTCAGAAGTAAGAACACATGAAAATCATAGACATGTAATAATGGAATTGCAAAACTCAAGTGACTCACCAGTTAAGAGAAAATGCACAAAATAACAGAAGTTCGCAATATTCTGAATAGCAGGATCTAAAAACTAAATGGAATTGGCTTCCAGCCGACCAAAGTGAGAATATAGAATGCAAATCAGAGTAAAGCTTTAGATCTAGTGAGGCTATAGTGAGTTCAAAAGAAGTTTGTCTAAAGAGAATGAGGGAAGGGTTTATATAGTGTAGAAATCGAACACATAGACATGGAAAACAAATCATTCAAATGCAAGTAGGATAGAAAGAAAATATTCTGTAATCAGTTAGAAGCAATTTTAGGGCATAAATCATAGATTCAGTAAATCAGGGAAACACAAATAATACCAAAACACAAAAAATCGTTCAGAATCAAACTTGAGGAAAATAATAAAGTAAAAGAAATAGGGAAACATGAGGAAAAAAGTAGTCAAACACAGAAAAGGAAAATATCAAGTAAGAGTCGGTAAGAAACAAAGGGGAATTCAAACCCTTATTGGCAAAAGTCAAAAACTAGCCAAAATCTCAGCTAATCGGACCCATATAGCCATGGTTGTAGAGCATATGGACGAGATACATGTCCAGATTCAAATAGTAAGAAAGGAAATGGTGGAAATATGAGGTGTAGCACTTTCCATGTTTAGGCAAGTACTAAACGGTAACATAGAATCGTAGGAGATGGTGATATCATACACAAAAGGTAAGGAAGTCATGGAAGAATCCATGATTGAGGTGGATTGGGAGAGGTTTCTGAGAGCCGACTAGGTCAGGGTTCCTCAGAGGGGAGAGGATAGACAGGTGGAAGGTAAAGGGAGAATGGGGATTAGGGTTAGGGGTTAGGTAATTAAAAAGGGGTGGTTGATTGTGGGTCGTTGATCTTGGAGATCAACGACCAGGATTTAAAAGGAACTGAGGCGGTCATTTTAACGGGTATGGGTAGTGGGTTGCTGGTGTTGGTCTTGGGGTAATTGGGCTAAGGTTTGGGGTAATTTGGGCTGAGGACTAGGTAGTTTAGGTTCGAAAATGGGAGGAGTTTAGGGTTAGATTTTAAATACCCAATTTTAATTAAATAAATAATTTATAAATTAATAAATTAATAAGAAAAATATCATTTGTTCCTGAAAATGATTAAAATAGTTATTTAACATTATAAAAATATAAAAATTCAATTTCTGCATAAATAATGTAATTATGTATGCATATGGGCTATTATTGCAAACATATGCAATTTAGCCAAAAAATAGAAATGTATTTATAAGAAATGCACTAAAAATATTTAAACCTCATATTGATATAAATGACAAGTTTAGATGATTAAATCATCACAAAAATAATTTGGAGGGTAATTATTGGATTGTATATAATAAAATGCAGAAATAAATTGATTTAAAGCCTTTAAAATTATGGAAAATTATGAAAAATACTTGTGTTTGTTTATAAATCAAATGATAATGCATATGCACTATTTTGAAAGTGTATATATATATATATATATATATATATATATATATATATATATATACATGAAAATATGAGGGAAAGTTAGGTATCAACAACTGCCCCCCTTTACCCGGGAAGGATGAAAGAGTTGTCGGGTAAAGAAATGATGACCGTTTTTGACCGAATGGGTAATTTTTGAAAAACTAAATATAGGCCAAACCATGGTTTCTGAGCTGCCCACATATACTTGGTTTTACAGGAATCAGGCCATGTGTAATTCTGGATCCAACGGTGTAATAAACCAATAGAGTTTTTTTAGGAACGGACAGGCTATTCTTGGCAGGACGATATCAGGATCATAAATAGATGTATCTGGGAATGGTTATGGATATTTGACTGGTTATCATATGGGAATGGGTAACGGACAATGATCAGTTATATTTGAAATAGTTGCAAGATAGGAATGTTGAATGGAAACTGGAGCGAAGATTGCTTCCGTTAGGAAAACGGTTACTTCTTAGATCACCTGCACACTCAAAATACGATGCATACAAATACATATAGATTATTTCACGAATTTAAACATGATGCAAATTCCCTTTGGACCATGGAGATCGTCTTTGGACGGTGAGAATGGTGTCCTTAGACCATGATATCCTGAGCCATGAATTGCGCGGTAAAGGATTTGCAGGCCATGAAATGATGTTCTCGGGCCATGAAAATGGTGCCTCTGAACTATGACGCCTTTGAATAATGATGTGCAATATTGAGAGATCCTCAGACCATGGCATGGTGTGTTTCAGCTATGAGGATAATGCCTTCGGACTATGACGCCTTCGAAAAATTGAATAATGCAAGGTTTTGAATAGCGCAACATTCATGGTTATGCAAGGAGAGACAATTCTTAGTCTCGTGCAGGGGAAGGCAGTTCTTAGCCTTATGCAATTAAGGAGGCTGGTCTTATCCTCGTGCAAAGTTGGGAGACAATGCTTAGTCTCATGCAAGTGAAGGTAGAGCTTAGCCTTATGCAATGAAGAGGCAGGGCTTAGCCTCATTCAAGATTTGAGACAATACTTAGTCTCGTGCAATGGGAAGGAAGAGCTTAGCCTTATGCAATTGAGGAGGCAGGACTTAGCCTCATGCAAGGTGGAGACTGAGCTTAGTCTCATGCACGGGGAAGGCAGAGCTTAGCCTTATGCAATGAAAAGGCAGGGCTTAGCCTCATGAAATTGAGGAGGCAGGGCTTATCCTCATGCAAGGGGAAGGCAGTGCTTAGCCTTATGCAATTGAGGAGGTAGGGCTTAGCCTCATGCAAGGAGTGAGACAATGCTTAGTCTCATGCAATGGGAAGGCAGATCTTAGCCTTATGCAATTGAGGAGACAAGACATAGCCTCATGCAAAGAGCGGAGACAATGCTTTTTCTCATGCAATGAACAAATAGTAAGTAGGAAAAGAGTCTTTCTTAGTTGGAGATATATTTGCGCTTGGCAGCTTTGTCGTTATGAAGACAATGATGCTAAGGTGCGCACGTACTTGTGATTATTCCTTGCTCCTGCATCCAAAGGAAAATCATGAGTTTTATGAAGGGAGGTTGGTTCGTGCCTCCGCCTGCTTGTTGTGCTTTGTTCCACATTGAAATCCTGCTCGAGTTACCATGGTAGCATCTAGCTAAAATAAAGTTTTCAAAAACATGCGTGCATAGTTATTTAAAACACAGTAATATGTAATATTAAATAAATTAGATGAACCAATAACTGCGACACTATAAGAGACATTGCAACCTCTTTACCATGGAATTTTGAGGGTCCTCTTCAAAATTTTCCCCAGTTATTCAAACGATTTCTGACTGTTTCGCATATGATGATGTCGACTGGACTTGCTCCGGAATTTTGAGAGTCCTCCTCAAAATTCTGCCCCAGTTTCTGATTGTGGGGAAAATGAAAATTTTATTGAATTGTGACCGAACCCATAGGGCTGCTATGTATCCCCTATTAAACGGGAATCAGTTCAAGCGTAGTTCAGTTACATTAGGTTGCATAAATATAAACAGCTTAAACATAATATCTTTTGACTATGTCTGAATTGATAGGCTTTGGCAAAATCTCTCCATCCATTTCTATGAGTATGAGTGCTCCTCCTGTTAGTACTCTGTGGACCATGTAGGCTCTTTGCCACTTGGGTGAAAATTTTCCTTTGGCTTCATCCTGATGTGGAAAGATCCATTTCAGCACAAGCTGCCCCGGTGTGAACTGTTTAGGTTTGACTTTTTTGTTGAAAGCTCTGGACATTCTATTTTGATAAAGTTGACCATGAAACACTGCATTCCTTCTTTTCCCGTCAATGAGAGCTAATTGTTCATAGCGGCTCCCTACCCACTCTGCATCACTGAGTTCAGCTTCTTGTATAATTCTCAAAGAAGGAATTTCTACCTCGGCGGGAATGACGACTTTAGTACCGTAGACCAGCAAATAAGGAGTTTCCCCGGTTGATGTGCGGACAGTGGTACGGTATCCCAATAGGGAAAATGGTAACTTCTCGTTCCATTTCTTGTTATTTTCTACCATCTTTCTTAATATCTTCTTAATATTCTTGTTGGCGGCCTCCATAGCTCCATTCATTTGGGGTCGGTGTGCTGTGGAATTCTTGTGCTTGATTTTGAAGGTTACACACATTTCCTTCATTAAGTCACTGTTGAGATTGGCGGCTTTGTCAGTGATGATGGATTCTGGAACCCCGAATCGGAAAATAATACGATCTGGAACAAAATTTGCGACGACTTTGTTGGTTACAGCTTTGTAAGATGCAGCTTCAACCCATTTTGTGATGCAGTCTATGGCCACTAGAATGAACCTGTGCCCATTTGAAGTAGTGGACTAAATTGATCTACTGAAATCCATTCCCCAGGCGGAAAAAGGCCAAGGTGCACTTGTTGCATTAAGTTCATTTGGAGGTACCCGTATCATATCTGCGTGTATTTAGCATTGATGACATTTCTGGACATACCTGATTCAATCCATTTCCATAGTCATCCAAAAATATCATGCTCTAAGTATCTTTTTGGATAGGAAAAAACCATTCATATGTGCTCCGCACGTTCCAGCGTGTATCTCTTCGGGCAGTTTTAAAGCTTCCTTGGCGCCAACATATCACAATAGCCCTAGGTCTGGAATCCTTCTATACAAAATTCCTCCACTTTGGAAGCAATGGTTGGACAATCTCGAGGGCATGCATTTCTGAGCATGATTTGCATGCTCCGGATACTCTCATTTTGCCAAGTACTCCTTGATATAGTGAAACCATGGATTTCCATCTATTTCTTCATCAACATGAGCGCAGTAAGATGGCTGATTATGGATCCTTACCGGAATGGGATCGTTGAAATTCTTATCTGGTTGCTGTATCATAGAGGACAAAGTGGCTATAGCATCCACAAACTCATTATGGATTCTCGAAACGTGTCTGAACTCTATTTTCGTGAACCTCCTCATCATCTCTTGTACATGATACATATATAGTAATATATTGGTATTTTTTGTAAAACATTCTCCTTCCACCTGAAGTACCAGCATATCTGAATCAACAATAACCAGCAACTCCAGGATATTCATGTCGACGACCAAATTGAGCCCTAATATGCAAGCCTCATATTTCGCCATATTATTGGTGCACGAAAATCTGAGTTTTGCGGACACCGGGTAATGTTGACCAGTTTCCGACACCAAAACGAATCCAATACCCACTTCTTTGAAATTTACAGCTCATCGAAATACGTTTTTAGTGGCTCATATTCTCCTCCTACTGGATTTTCTGCAAGATGATCCGCTAATATTTGTCCCTTAACCGCCTTCTGAGTGACATAAATAATGTAAAATTCACTCAATAATATCTGCCATTTTGCTAGTTTCTCTATAGGCATGGGCTTCTGGAAGATATATTTTAAAGAATCCATTCTTGATATGAGGTATATAATATAGGCACAGAGGTATTGCCTTAATTTCACGGTTATTCATATCAGAGCACTGTAAGTGCGTTCCAGTAGAGAATACCATGCTTCGTAGGGTGTGAACTTCTTACTCATATAATATATGGCGCGTTATTTCCTTCTTGTCTCGTCATGTAGTTCCAAGACACAACCGAAAGTCCCCATCTAATACAGAGAGGTAGAGTAGCAGTGCTCTACCAGGCTCTGGCGGGACTAGAACTGGTGGTGTGGACTAGTATTCTTTGATTTTGTCAAAACTTTCTGGCAGTCTTCAGTCTAACTGGTGGCAGTATCCTTCTTCAACATTTTGAAGCGGTTGATGTAATTGAAACGCCCCAAGAAACTCATTACGTCTTTCTTGTGCTTTGGTGGTGGCAAATCCTGAATAGATTTGACCTTTGATGGATGTAGCTCAATTCCTCAGTGGCTGACGATGAATCCTAATAGCTTTCCGGTAGGAACTGCAAAGGCACATTTTGTGGGATTTAATTTCAAATTTTACCTCCGAAGACGATCAAAGAAATTTCTCAAATATGTTATGTGATATGTACCCTTCTTGAATTTGATGATGACATCATCCAGATATACTTCTATCTCTTTGTGTATCATTTCATGGAAAATAATTGACATGGTCCTTATATAAGTGGCCCCAGTATTTTGTAGACCAAACGACATCATTTTGTAGCAGTACACTCCCCATGGTGTGATGAATGTTGTTTTCTGAGCATCTTCTTCATCCATCCAGATATGATGATAACCCGCGAAACAATCTACAAAGGATTGGAGTTCATGCTTCCTGTAGTTGTTGATCAGTATGTGTATGTTTGGTAATGGGAAATCAACTTTGAGAATTTCTCTATATAGGTTCCGATAGTCGACACACACCGTGACTTTCCCATCCTTCATCGAAACCTGCAAAATGTTGGCCAACCAAGTCGGACATTCAACTGCCTTTAGAACCTTAGCTTCGATCTGCTTGGTGACTTCTTCTTTGATTTTCAGACTCATATCTGGTTTGAACTTTCTGAGCTTCTGTTTTACCGGTAGACACATCGGATTGGTGGGTAGCTTATGAGACACTATGGATGTCCTCAACCCTGTCATATCATCATACGACCATGCGAAAATGTCTTCATATTCTTTTAGGAAACGAGTGTACTTTTCTTTTTCTGATGGTGACAAGTGAATGATTAGGCGAGTTTCTTTGACTGTTTCGTAATCTCCCAAGTTGACTATCTCAGTTTTGTCCAGGTTGGACTTAGTCTTATTCTCAACTTCTATGACAATCTACTCAAGTATTACATCTTCTTCTTCTATATCTTCTGAGTCACTATCCTTATATTGGTCTCATTGTGTGTCACAGTTGTTGGTTTATCAAGATAAGAAATAGTAATGTTGTGAAGATGAACTGAAGAAAAGAGCAATAAATAATAAAACATTAAGCCATTGATAAATGTCAAACAAATATGATTTAATGACTCAAACAATGTTTCCAAAACAAAATATTTAAAAAGTTTTTTTTAAAATGCTCAAAAGGATTATTTTCAAAAAAAAAAAAAAAAAATGACACTAGTAGCCAGGCTACCCCGGCACTCGGCGGGCCCTTGATGGTGTTGCTTTCCAACTTCTGATGACAATTCCTTTCTCCACTATCTAGATGACAGGGCCTTCCTCCTCCTCCTCCTCCCCCTCAACTATTACACTGCAATCCATGTCTTGCTCTTCTAAGAATAGATTCCTCAAACCAGCTAGAACTTCATCTTCTTCGGATCCCCACATCATATCAGCCTGATGGAAGGATTGGCTCAAATGTTGTATCGGCTGTTCAAGAGGGTAATAAGGACCGCGCCATGGTGGAGACAAATTTTGATACTCATGCCAAGTGTATTTATATCCCAATCCAAAGGTCATGTCGTGACGTTTTAACTATATTGGTTTGGCAATACCTTGGATATTTTTTCCGAGCCCTTTATTGGGTTCATACCTTGCCCATGCCAGTATACTCTCTATTTTTCTACTCCACCACTTTTCCTTCTCAATTTCATTAACAAGCTCCATTTGATGGTAAGTCTCTCCATCTAACTTCCTTCTATTTTCCACGACCAGAACAGTCTGATTAGTGTAAATGGGATTACTCCCCTCTCCATGAATGATCCCCTCATGTTGGTTCCATTCGAACTTCACAACCTGGTGAAAAGTGGATGCTATAGCCCCAACGGCGTGTAGCCAACAACGTCCCAGTAGTAAATTGTATGAGGCAGATATGTCGAGTACTTGGAATTCGATGTCAAACCAAGTCTGGCCCATTTGTAAGCAAAGGTTTCTACAGACGTTGCCCTTTGAGATCCATCGAATGCTTTTACGTTCATAGTTCATGCTCATATATCATGCAATCCTTTTCCCAATCTCTTTAAATTCGTCAATGGACATATGTTGAGACTGGAACCTCCATGTATCAAAACCTTGGCAATGAATTTGTCTTCACATTGTACTGTGATATGTAGAGCCCTATTGTGGCTTAACCCTTCCAGCGACAGTTCGTCTTCATGGAAAGTGATCTTATGTCTTTCTAGTACTTGTCCTACCATGTTAGCCATTTCCCCATTGGTAATATTGTTGGGCATGTAAGCTTCATTCAATACCTTCATCAATGCATTCGATTGTGCTTCAGAGTTCTGCAATAGTGATAAAATAGATATATGGGCAGGGGTTTTGTTCAGTTGGTCCACTACAGAGTACTCTCTCATTTTCACCTTTCTCCAAATATCATCCGGGTCGGTTTCAATGATAGGCTATTTGGAAGAGGCTTTTTTACTTGTTCCCCCTAGGTGCTCAGGTGTGTAGACATTACCAGTCCTGGTCATCCCTTGTGCTGCACCTGTTTCGTCCATTTTTCCCTTTCCTTTCCTCCTTGTTTCTGCAGCATAGTCCCATGGTATAGCATTGGACTTAAAGGACGGTGTAGGTTCTACTGTCATAGTGAATGGTGTGGTCACTTCCACTTCAAACGAAGAATGCACAACTATAGGTGTAGTTGCTTCAACTTCGAATGGAGTTGGTACAACTACTTCAACTTTGACTGGTGGTTGTATCTATACAACAATATGAGTGGGAGTGACTGCAGGTTTCTTAGGATCATCCCTTTCTCGAATGAGCCCAATTGAACATTCTGGTTCATATTCTTCATCAGTTTCTATCACGTTTACCCCCTCGCCCATGTGAACCGGGAGGGGATTGTTGCGGACGTTAGGTCCAGCCTCTTTTGCTTGTATAACCTTGGTATCAATTAATGTCTGGATCTTGTCCTTCAGAGTGCGACATTCATTAATGGTATGATCCTTCACGCCGGAGTGCTAGGCACGTGTATTATTTGAATCGACCCATTCAGAGGAGTTTTCCATGGCAACAACGGGAATAGGAGTGACATAACCGGCAGCTTTCATTCTGTCATATAACTAGTCGATGGGTTCAGCAATAGGTGTGTATTGTCCCGGAGGCTTGCGGTAAAAATTTGGTCTAGGTTTCTGATAGTTTTGGCGGGCTGGTGGTGAGTGGTAGTATGGTGGTTGGGTATTGTAAGTATGGTAAGTGGTGGCGGGTTGTGGATATCCATGAGGTGAAAGCTGATATATGGGTGAAGGTGTTTGGTATGTGTTAGGAGATTTCGGACCTTGGGCTACCATCACGGCTCCTACTTCCTTCTTCTTGGATATGATTCCTGACTGCAAGGCTTTGTTGGTATCTTGTAATGCCTCAAAATTGGTTACCATCCCGCTTTTAATTCATTATTCTATTCTTTCTCCCAATTTGATGATGTCGGAGAATTTATGATTTTCGATAACCTTCAGCCTCTCATAATATTGTGGATCCTGGGCTCGGAAAAAGAACTTGTTCATTTGCTCTTCTTCCAATGTCGGCCTTACTTTTGCAGCTTCCGATCTTCACCGAGTAGCATACTCGCAAAAAGTCTCTGTCGGTTTCTTCTTAAGATTCTGGATATATAACACATCAGGTGCATTCTCCGTATTGAATCCGAACCGATCTATGAAATCTGACACCATGCTTACCAAGTTAATCCACTTCTTAGGATTTTGACTGATATACCAAGATAGTGCGTCTCTAGTGAGGCTCCTCATGAATAATTTCATGCGGATTCATTCATCTTTTCCAACTCCTATGAGCTTGTCGCAGTATGTCCTCAAATGCATCTTTGGGTCACTTGTTCCGTCAAATATTTAGAACTTGGGAGGTTTGTAACCCTCTAGAAGTTTTACACCCGGCTGAATACACAAATCCTCATAGTTCAAACCCTCATGCCTTTACCCCATTTCCTCGCGCTGGACTCGACTTGTGAGCTTCTTAAGTTCCTCCGACATATTCTTGATGAGCATGTCCTTGTTGGTGGATTCTGGTGTGTATGTAGTTTGTCGTGAAGGGTGAGGTAGATTTTCTACGTATATAGGGTTGTTTTGATAGATTTCGGGGATTTGGGTGTAGTGGTGGTCATTGGTCAAGTTTTGTGGGTCATGGGTATGTTGTGGTGTGTTTTGAGAAGTATGGTAGGTAGTAGTCTGTGAGTACTAGGTTGGATGATGTGTGTGCTGGGGAGGAGGTGGTACTGGTGGAGGATTAGGATTTTGGGGAGGCAAGGCGTACTGATGAGGTGCGGGAGGATAATGTGGATGCTGGCTTGGTGTGTTTTGAGGAGGCGTTAGGTTTTGGGTGTTCTGTTGGTTGATATCTGGGACGTTCAAGGTGAGGGAAAGGTTTTCCATGTTGCAGACCTGCTCAAGTTACCCTTGTAACTCCACTATTTTCTGCTCCAATCATAGAACCAAATCATTCTGTGTCGGAGTACTTCGACCATCTAAAGTCTCAACATTCTCTACATGTGTAGCGTTGTCTCTCCTGATACCACTCATGTCATCCATATTAGCTTTTCCATTTCTTTTAGAATCACTCAGAGGAGGAGGAGGAGGAGGAGGACATATAGATCTGATATGATATGCTGATGATGCCAGTATGCACGAACCAACCTTAGAGGATGGGAATAATCAAAACAAAGAAAAGCAAAAAGGTAAACAAGCAATAGGGAGTTTTGAAGGGATATTTGCAGTGTTTAAACATCTATTGCGGAATTTTAAATTCGCTTCAAAATTTAGGGACGTCATTGTGCCTGAGGTAGGCGTAGAGACATATAGATTTGGAAAAACATAATGTCGATAATTGCATCATTTCATTAATATGATAAGTAGACCAAATCTCTATTAAAACGACAATAATCATAAAGAGTTACTAGTTGCATTTTCCTTATTACAATCGAATTCTAAACTAACTCTAGAAAAACAAGTAAATATCAATTCTAATGTACTCATTCCCAGAGGGACCTTCTCCATGATTGGCCTTCTTAGCCCTATCGATCAGATTCCCTAGGTCCCGCATGTCCAACAGTAGATACACCCTTACTAGATGTCCTCCTTCATTACCCTTTGCA
Source organism: Nicotiana paniculata (assembly GCA_005239505.1). NCBI lineage: Eukaryota > Viridiplantae > Streptophyta > Magnoliopsida > Solanales > Solanaceae > Nicotiana > Nicotiana paniculata. The sequence continues at coordinate 24,593 of ML365972.1, forward strand.
TTATGACAATCCATGATCATGTTCCTCATCTTGCCCTCAAGCTCCATCAGACTCTTCTCTAAACACTCCAACCTCTCTGTAGATTCTGTAGCGATTCCTCTCCATTCATTGATTGCTTCCATGTCCACTTTGTGTTGTTCCAAGTGTATGGCCTCAAATTCAAAAATCATTTTGTGTAACCTCCTGCATTTGACTTGTACCTCCACAGCATCGTCTATGACCCCATTTCCCAAATCAATCTCTGTCTTAACTTCTCCCTCTTTGTCATCGACCAACTATGATGGGTAGAAATGCACATGGCCAACATGATACTGATCTAGCTCGATGGTATCCTTTTCAACAATGACCTTTAGATGCCACATGTGTTTTGTCTCACACTTGAATGGAATGGCATCACCCTGGAAATGTGATTTGTACTGAACCATCTTGGAAACTCGTGGTATGACTTGTTTTCTCCTGGCCTACCTCATGAATCTGATAGGGGCATAACATCTCTTGATCTGATGATGAATTTGCCAATAGGGAACCACTCAAAAATCCAATGGACCTTGTCGTCAGTCAAATTGCTAAAGAAGTGTACCCAGCCCACTCCGTTTCCCGGTTGTTCAAATCTGTCCGGGATAACAGTCATTTTTTTTGGGTGGTGAAAAGCTATGTGTTCATTCCATGGTCGCCGCGGAAATTCTTGACATTATTGTCTGCTTTGCAGATGTTCCAACAACCATATTTTTAGTAACAAATTATAACCCTCAAAATGTTTATATCCTTTCTTGTAGTAGTCCAAGGCTCGGTATATCTATGTTACGGTCATTGGGACAATAGTATAAGCATGTCCCTCAATTCCTTCCATTAGGGTCTTGGTAACCATAGCTAAACGAGTGTAGATCCTTTCTCCTTGTATTGGGTACCAGTATCCCCAGAAAAAAGATGATGAACACAAAAACCCGGTGATGAGTCCAACCCAGAGAAGTGATGGCAAACTCATCATGATAGAGGCGGTAGGACTTGCCATTTCTATATCACTGAAATGGAAAATGGCCCTCTTTTCATCCCAGAACATAGTAACGGCCTCGATCAGTACATTGTTTTATTGAATTTCTAGCAAAGAAGGTAAATTCCCAAGAACTCTTTTCATATGGTTTTTGTCGCTTAGCGAGAGATTTTCCCACCAATCTAGAAACAAAGGTGGGATACTTCAAACCATGCCGAACCTGGGCACTTCGTGTCTCATTTCTGCAAAACAAATAAATATATTCCTTTCCCCCTCTGGATTCGACTATTTACACATTAATGATTAGCATATCGGCATATTTTCTCCAAATAATGTACATATCATGATTGTGCCCGTTGGGATTAAGGAAATCCCGATGGGCTTTGGACAATGTTTGCCTTATAGAGTTATCACGCGGATAGCGTTCTAACCCATACTAGGTTTAGACATGATGCATGCACAGTTAACATCAGATTGTGGTTTCTAAAGAGTCTAGACTGGTACCCTCAAGTAGACAACTTGAAAGGGAAAGGCACGGGACCGTCGATTGCACCACTAATCGACTAGTTTACCGCAAATAAGCCTTTCCAAATTTAAAAGGGTGATATAGGTAGAGCGCGAACACTCATCAAGTACCGCTATGATATTAATTATGCACGAGTGGAATATGATGTGGAGAATTCTTTAGAAAAATATAAAACAACACGTTGTCAAGTATTTTGCACGATGAAAGCAATAAATGCAGTATTTAATAAACATAAAGATAGAAAAGAAACAAAAACAGGGAAGAAGTTAGTTCGCATAATGTCAAAATTGTAATAAAGCAAGTAAATGGATAAGGATTAGGGAGAGGCATGACATAGAAAATTTTAAAAGTTTGGAGCCAGAAAACATGATTAGGAAATAAAGTGGAAACGCACATTGTAACCAAATTAAGCGAAGAGTTGCATATGAGTTCTTATAAAGGGGAAATAGGGAAGAGGGTGTGCATGTAGCAATAAAAGGACAAATGGGAGCAGGATATTCAAGTAATAGAAAAATAATAAACACACTCTTATCGGAAGAGACTAATTCATATTGACCAAGTTCGCAATAGTAAGAGCCTAAAAAAATTCCCAGCAGAGTCGCCATGTTGTAGCGCCCCTTATTCTCACAAAATCAGGTTTCGACACGTGACAAATCTTTAAGGAAGGGTGTTAAAAGAGAGAGTCGCCACCTAACAGATTAAGGTGTGTTAGGGAACCTATTTGTAGATAACTCTGGATTAACCAGTTGTTCCATTGAAGATCGTGTAAGGGCTCAAATTACCTTGAAGAGAAGGTGTTAGGCACTCCTCGAGGTCCATAACGGTGGGTCCCGTCCGAACTTGAATTATATGAATTAGTCTAAGAGAAGAGATAAAAATTTGGACATAAAATTATTGACTTTAAAATTGAAGGTGGGGGGGGGGGGGGCCTTTTGTTTTTNGGGGGGGGGGGGGTCCTATGTTTTTTAGCCTAAGGTATCACCCCGTGAAACATAAATAATACTTCATAATCACTCGAGGTAGGGTGTTCTCATATTATTCAGCAGGCGCAGACTATCATCTCATATTACCCGATTATTACCGTCAAGTTGTTTACCTAAAGCGCACTATTTATTTCTAAGTTGTACCTTATGCGTGCACTACCCGCCCCATACCTATGGTCCAGGATGCATTTGGACCTATATCTTAGAGCGGTTCTAGACTTTAACTTAGGTTGCTCAAAATGAAAAATACTAGGGGACATACAAAACATTTTGGACCTTCACGTATAAGAAAATAAGGACTCAAGTTGGCCTCCGCAGTTAAACAACAAATGCACGCAAAATTTATTAACATTGACAGTTGTAGATTTTAACAAGTTAAGGTTGCAAAAACCTATAAGAAGGATCTTTATGTGATGCTGAATTTGATGATCAGGCAATTTATGCGTAAAAGCCATTTCATAATACTGTTTCTAAAGCCTACGTAGTTGCCTGCTGATTACATGTATAAGAGGCTAAACCTATAGGCATGATATCTAGGTGTTTTATGTAGTAAATAACAGTGGTAATCACATGAACATGTTCAAAATTGGTTAATTGAGTCATATAGGCATGGTTTCTAGTGATGATAATTAGCACAGTATTGCAGACTCTTAAAGAAATGAGTAAGACGATAATTAGAACTGGTTCAGATCCTATAGGCATGATTTCTATTAAACTTATTTTTGATCCTATATACATGATTTCTATAATTTGTAGATTGGGCAGCATGTAGACAGAATCCTATACGCATATTTAATCATACAATATTATATAGGCATGGTTCCTAACAAGGTAGAAGTTGAACATGTTTGAACCAAGTAAAGATCCTATATGCAGGGTTGCTAACACATAATAATTGAACATAATAGTATACGTATAAGCAAAATTTCTAAATAACTTAAAAGTAACACGTTTTTATTCAAATAGAATACCTATAGGCATGATTTCTAACACATGACAACTGAACATATAGTCACATTTTTGAGCTAAGTAATGAGCCTATTGGTAGGATTTCTACCCAATTCAATGAAAGTATAAGATAAAAGCTCCTTTCCTAATTTTACTAACACCCCAAAATGTTATTACAAAAATTATTACAGACCCCGAATGAATGGAATAACATTTCAAAATAGAACAACTATAGGGAGCCTACAGCAGGCCCAAAGGTACACCTAGCCATGCCAGGCCTTCATTCTCATGGTTCATTATAACCCATAAATTACACCTTCATGGATATAAGGCAGCCAATAATTGAATGATTCACCAATGGCATAAAACATTGTTGAGTATATAGAACTAAAACCCTAGTATGTCAGAGTTCCCAAGGGCTTTAAGAACCCAGCGCAGTGCTCACACTAGGGAGGTTGACAGGGATAATTCAGAGGAGAGACTAGGGACCAATTCCTAGTGTGTCAAAGTTCACAAGGTTGTCAAATGAACCCGGAGCAGTGCTCATACTGGGGAGGTCAACGGACAGAAGCTAAGTAGCCTTGGCTTTCAGCCGGCTAAGAATGTGATTCAAAGAGCTTAGGGAACAGGTGAAAGAAAGGATCAAAGTTGAGAAACATGACTTGAGGGATTTAAATAGACATGATCGAATTGAGCAAACAGTTGAATAAATCACATAACTTAAAAAACAGGGTTATTGTAAACTGATAACAGGTCTCACACTTAGTACATAAGCAATCACATGCTAAAAAAAGAAAAGTTGAGAAAGAACATGTTTGCAGGATTGAAAAGATTGTTATACATAGGTGCAAAACAGGTTAAAACATGGTTGAATTATGTTACGTAAACATATACAAACTATTACTCAGAGTGGAAGGTAAAATCATGTCAAGTAGCAGGTATAGGCATTCAAGCATTGTCGTAAAGGTCTGATTAACTAAAGATGATCCAGTTTGTATCAAAGATTTATCCTAACATCTCAAAGCAACAATTCAAACATGATGAGACAACTATTCCAAATCACAAGCAAACACTAGAATAGGGTATGGGGTCGAGTGATCATGTTGAGTGACACAATAGCAGAGAGGAAAATTATGACTAATAATGAAGGTCTTAACACATGCTAACACGAATGTGAGGCATCCACTACAGGGATTCAAGTAAGTAGCCATCTTCATGAGCATTCAAGAGTCAATACATTAACTGAATAAACTTTAAGAAAGTCCGGATTAACCAGGCTAGGAGTAGATAACTTCAGAACTGGTAGCCTTAGGAGTAGTTCAGTATCAAAGAGACTAAAACATATAGAGTTGATAGAGCAATGCCTAAGCATAACTCAGAAGCAATTGAACGATGGATTTAGAAATAAGAACACATGCAAATCAGAGACATATAAGGATGGAATTGCAAAAGTCAAGTGACTCACTAGTTAAGTAAAAATGCACAAAATAACAGAAGTCCACAATATTCTGAATAGCAGGATCTTAGAACTAAATGGCCTTGGTTTACAGCCGGTGAAAGTCAGAATATAGAATGCAAATTAGACTAGAGCTTTAGATTTAGTGAGGCTATAGTGAGTTAAAAAAAAGTCTGTCTAAATAGAATGTGGGAAGGGTTATGTAGTGTAGAAATTGAACACATAGACATGGAAAACAAATCATTCAGATGCAAGTAGGATAGAAAGAAAATATTCCAAAATAAATTAGAAGCAATTTTAGGGCATAAATAAAAGATTCAGTAAATCAGGGAAATACAAAAAATCATTTAGAATCAAATTTGAGGCAAATAATAAAGTAAAAAATAGGGATACATAAGGAAAAAGAGTAGTCAAACACAGAAAAGGAAAAGTATCAAGAGTCGGTAAGAAATAAAGGGGAAATCAAACCCTAGTTGGCAAAAGTCGAAAACTTTCTGAAATCTCGGCTAATTAGACCCATATAGCCATGGTTGTAGAGCATATGGACGAGATACATGTCCAGATTCAAATAGTAAGAAAGGAAATGGTGGAAATATGAGGTGTAGCACTTTCCATGTTTAGGCAAGTACTAAGCGGTAACATAGAATCGTAGGAGATGGTGATATAATACACAAAAGGTAAGGAAATCATGGAAGAATCCATGATTGAGGTGTATTCAGAGGGGTTTTTTGAGAGGCGACTAGGTTAGGGTTCCTCAGAGGGGAGAGGATAGAGAGGCTGCGGGTAAAGAGGGATATGGATTAGGGTTAGGGGTTAGGTAATTAAAAAGGATCGGTGGATTGTGGACCGTTGATCTTAGAGATGAACGGTTAGGATTTAAAAGTAATTGGGGCGGGTAAATTGAACGGGTATGGGTAATAGGTTGCTGGTGTTGGGCTTGGGGTAATTGGGCTAAGGTTTGGGGTAATTTGGGCTGAAGTCTGGGTGGTTTAGGTTTGAAAATAGGAGGAGTTTAGGGATAGATTTTAAATACCCAATTTTAATCAAATAAATAAAGAACAAAAATATCATATGTATACATATGGTCTATTATTGCAAAAATATGCAATTTAGCCAAAAAAATACAAATGTAATTATAAGAAATACACTGAAAATATTTAAAACCTCATATTGATATAAATGATAATGTTAGATGATTAAATCATTTTAAAAATAATTTGGAGGGTAATTATTGGATTTTTATATAATAAACTGCAGAAATAAATTGATTTAAAGCCTTTAAAATTATGGAAAATTATGAAAAAAAATATTTGTGTGCGTTTATAAATCAAATGATGATGCATATGCACTATTTTGAAAAAGTGTATGTGTGTATATATATATATATATATGTTCAGATCCCAGACGTGTTCTAGCTTGTATAGTCACTCGGTTTTCCTTGTTTGAGAGTATCAGGGAGCGACAATATGCTGACTCTCATTTTCTTGTCCTTAGAGACACAGTGCGGCACGGTGGTTCCAAGCAGGTTATTGTTGGAGATGATGGAGTTTTGAGAATGCAGGGTCATGTTTGTGTTCCCAATGTAGATGGAATTCGTGAGTTGATTCTTGAGGAGGCCCACAATTCCCAGTATTCTATTCATCCGAGTGCCACCAAAATATATCAGGATTTGCAGCAAAATTATTGGTGGAGGATGAATAAGGTTATAGTTACATATATAGCTTGGTGTCTAAATTGTCAGCAAGTATAAGCATCAGAGACCTGGTGGTTTGCTTCAAAAGATAGAGATTCCTGAGTGGAAGTGGTAACGTATCATAATGGATTTTGTTGTTTGACTCCCACGGAATCAGAGGAAGTTCAACGCGGTATGGGTCATTGTGGATAGTCTGACCAAGTGAGCACATTTCATTCTTGTGGCAGTTACCTATTCTTCAGAGCGATTGGATGAGATTTACATCCGGGAGATCATGTGTCTCCATGGTGTGCCCGTGTCTATCCTTTTTGATCGAGGTACGCAGTTCACCTTGCACTTCTCGAGGGCAGTACATCATGAGTTGGGCACGCATGTTGAGTTGATCATAGCATTTCACCCTCAGATGGACGGACAGTCTGAGCGCACTATTCAGATATTGGACGATATGCTCCGCGCTTGTGTTATAGACTTCGTAGGTTCGTGGGATCAATTCTTGCCACTTGCGGAGTTTGCCTACAACAATAGCTACCAGTCGAGCATTCACATAGCTCCCTAGATGCATTATACGGGAAGCAGTGTAGATTGCCAGTTGGATGGTTCGAGCGGGGGATGCTCGGTTGTTGGGTACAGATTTGGCATAGGATGCCTTGGATAAGGTTAAGAGTATTCAAGATCGATTTCGCACAGCTCAGTCTAGGTAGAAGAGTTATGTCGACCGTGTAGTTCGTGATGTTGAATTCATGGGTTGAAAGAGTATTTCTTTGGGTTTCGCCAATTAAAGGTGTAATGAGATTCATAAAGAAAAGCAAGTTGAGCCCTAGGTACATGGACCATTTGAGGTTCTGGAGAGTGGGTGAGGTGGCTTACAGGCTCGCATTGCCACCTAGTTTATCAGCAGTTCATCTAGTTTTTCATGAGTCCATGCTCCGGAAGTATCACGGTGATCCATCCCATGTGTTATTTTTCATCTCAGTCAAGCTGGACAAGGATCTGACATATTAGGAGGAGTCGTTGGCTATTCTAGCTCGGCAGGTTTGACAGTTGAGGTCAAAGAGTTATTCTTCAGTTTGAGTGCGGTGGAGAGGCCAGCCGGTCGAGGTAGCTACTTAAGAATCTGAGTCGTACATACAGAGTGGATATCCACACCTTTTTCACCAGCCCAGTTACTTTCATATGTCCTTTGAAGGACGAATGGTTTTCTTAAAGATGGAGAATGTGATGACCCAATAGGCCATCAAGAGTTTTGGAACCTAATTTTGTGTTTCAAACTCTCCAATAGCTTCTTTAAGCTTTCCTCGATTTGCGTGGGTAGTCCATGTGTTTTTCCTGAAGGCTTTTATGTTAAAAAATAATAAAATATGAAATTTTGCCTTAAAAATTCATTTGAGTTGATTTCGGTCAACATCTTGAGCCAAATGACTCGGATCCGTGTTTTGACAGTCCCGGTGGGTCCATCTCGTGATTTGGGACCTGGGCGCATGCCAGAATCAAACTCGGAGGTCCCTAGCTCGAGTTATTGATTTTTTTCAATAATTGAAAGTTAAACGTTTAATGATTTTAAAGAATTGACCAATGTTTGACTTTGTTGATACTGGGTCCGTATTTTGGTTCCGGAACACGGTATAGGTCCATTACTATATTTATGACTTTCCTGTCAAATTTGGTGAGAAACAGAGTTGGTTTGACGTGATTCGGACATTCGGTTGTTAAAATAGATGTTTTAAAATTTTGTTGAAAATTTCGTTTGAATTGGTGTCAATTCGTAGTTTAGGTGTTATTTTGATGTTTCGATCGCGCGAGAATGTTTGTATCAAGTTATTGGACCTGTGTGCACATTTGGTTTGGACAACCGAGGGCTCAGGTGAGTTTCGGATAGGCTACGGATGGTTTAAGCTTTAGAAAAAAATTTGGTTTTTAGCTTATGCTAGTTTATGGTGTCATGTTCTTCGCGATCGCGAAACATCTCTCGCAAATGCAAAGGAAGTTTTGGATACGGGAGATCTTCTTCACCGTGAATGCAGTAGCTGGGTCGCGAATGTGGAGCAATGGGAGCCTTTCCCTTCGCGAATGCGAGCAGCTTCACCACAAACGCGTAGGCTCGGACCTGGGCAGGAGGGGGGTTACTGTTTTTCCTACGCGAACGTGAGAATTGGCTCTCGTACGCGCACCCCAGGGGGGAGAAGCCTTCATGAACGCATAGGAAGACTTGCGAACGCGAAGGCCATTTAGGCTGCTGCACTTTGCGAACACGGCAGGCCCTTCGCAAACGGGAAGAAGGCCTGACGCCAAGACCTTAAAGCATTTCAAAATCGGGATTTCTCTAATTTTTCATAACCCTTCCATTAGAGCTCGACCTAAGGGCGATTTTGATGAGAAAACTCAACATAAATTCAAAGGTTTGTATACTTTAACTCATTTTCTTCCATTTAAAACATCACCCATTAATTTCTAGACCTAATCTTTGTTCTTCCGTGGTGGAAACTAGGGATTTAGGAAGAATTGGGGTTTTTTTCAAATTGACCTCAAATTAAGGTCGGATTCCAAAGCTAATTACAAAATCGGGCTCGGGCTGAATGGGTAAATGGATTTTGGTCCGAACCTTGGGTTTTGACCAAGCGGGCCCGAGATCGATTTTTGACTCTTTGGGGGAAAGTTTGGAAATTCTAAATTTATGCATTGTAATTGATTCCTTTAGCAATATTTGATATTATTGAGTCAATTGTGGCTAGATACGAGTGGTTTAGAGGCGGATTCTAGGGGAAAGGCCCTAGTAGAGCTTTTAATTGACTGCAGAGTGAGGTAAGTGTTGAGTGTAACCTTGACTTGAGGGAATTTGGAAACCTTGAACTATGTGGTATGTGAATTTCATTTTTCGCGGCATATATGCAAGGTGACGAGTGCTTATACGCTGCCGTATTACTTGTTTCCCTGTTTTTCGCTTTTCCTTAATCATCTCCTTCACTACTTTAATTGTTATGTGCTATAAATTACATCCATGCTTTAATTGCTACTTGTTAATAATTGTTTCTCCTGTTAAAAATGTTAGACCTCTTCATGCTTTCATGACCAGCTGCTATTTGCCTTAATCGACGTACTTGCTCCTTCTAATTTTCATTTACTGAGCTGGTCTTGCCGTGTAGTATTTCATACGTGAATTTCCAAGTTGGTACAAGGTTTCCTTGTTGTTTCAGTTTTATATTCATCAGTTGTGGTGGTTCTTTTGATTTGAATTATGAAATTAACTATACTTAGTGATTAATTGTACTAATATGGTGGTATTGGGTTGCACGCCGCAACAGGTGGAATAAAGGTGAACTTGTAGTCATACGGTGGGATCGGGTTGCACGCCGCAATAGGTGCAATAGGGGTGGATTGTTACAGTGAAATAAGGATGAATTATGATACTGATATTGTTATATGGTGGGATCGGCTTGCACACTACAACATATATATATATATATATATTAGCATGTTCAGATTGGCCAGCCCGTGAAGACTTGAGGTAGAGTTGCTCTGCGCTCGCAGCTCCTCGAGTCCCCTTCCTTTTTTTAGCTGTGTACTTTCCTTTCAGATAGCTTCATGTTATTTTAGACCCTTATTTGTACTATTCTAGTAGCTCTTTGTGACACCGCGTCCAGAGTTGTATCAGATATTTTAGATGTTTTAACTTCCACACATTATCTTGGTTTGTTTATTTCAGACTTTTCTCATTATTTAATTTAAACCGTTGAAAATGAATAAATTTTTCTAACGTTGGCTTGCCTAGCAAGTGAAATGTTAGGCACCATCACGGTCCCGACGGCAGGAATTCCGGGACGTGATACTATAGGAGCGATCAGGGTGGGTATTGATATTGTCAGGGTGGAGAGATAAGGGTGACTATTATATGGAGTGATACAGGTGTCTATAGGAGAGATAAGAATGGCTATTCTTTGGGATTATATGTGATGATGTGGGTTTATTGTGTTGGTGATTTTTATATGATGATGTGGGGTTATTGTGTTGGTAATTTTAGGTGATGATGTGATTTTCCTTTCATTTTCTTATATCTTGTGCAACTTGTCGTGTTGTTTCAGTAAACTTGATAATAGTTTGATCTATGTCGAAATTGTAAGTCTATGGCTATTGTCGTGCGGATTATGTTATTGGCACGTGACGTGTCCGTGCATATGTGATATGAAATGTGGGCACGAGGTGCTGGGGAAATATAATGATTATGATATTGGCATGTGAACTTCCTATGTTGTCACGACCCAATTCTCCTATAGGTTGTGATGGCGCCCAGTGTTGCCGCTAGGCAAGCCAACAGTGAGCTAGCTACGTGATTTCTATTTTTACTAAGTTTCCAAGTAATTAAATTCCATTAATTAGGAGATCAGGAAGTATAATTTTTTTTAAATAAAACGAAAGTAATTGAGTGCAACCATAGTGATATAAGTACTCCAAATCCGTAAAGTTTACTAGTATGTGTGCCAAGACCTGGCGTCACAAGTGTATGAGCTACTAGTAGAATATACAAAATACAAAGCTACTGTCTGAAATAAGGTAGACAGAAAGTAAATACAAAAGAAAGATTTTGGGTACAGCAGAATGTGCTCGGAAGGCAGCTCACCACTAAGTCTCGGAGTATCAGGGGTGTGCGCCGTGGTAACTACCAGATGCACCTTCCATAGAACCTGCACGATTACTATAGAAGTGTAGCATGAGTACATGAACAACATATACCCACTAAGTATCTAGTCTAACCTCGAAGAAGTAGTGACGAGGAGTCAACATCAACACTTACTATGGGATAATAATAAAATACATGAATTCTAAATAAGCATGGATTATGTAAATAATAAATACAACTCAGTAACCAACAGTGTATAATTATTCTTTCACTAATAATAAATTCCAAGTCAATTTATGTCATTTGATAATTCTAACCACTCAAGGAATAAAATAATATCAAGTATAATTAGGCTCCGATTATTATCACGCACGATTTGTGCTGAGGTCGTACGGCCCAATCAAAAAATATGTTGTGTGCACTACCGAGGGTCAAACGGCACGAACCATAGATGCGTCTATTAACCTGCCATTACCGCAAAAATAGTTGCGACGCGAGTGAACATGGATTTATTAGAGTTATTATAAAATTCTTCAATTTTTCCCAAACATAAAAACTCCAAACTTGAGTCTTTAAATCTTAAAATCCTTAATCTCAGCTCTATTTAATAAAATTAATATGTATAATCAACATAACAATTTCAAAAAGCATGATGTCAATCTAAGACTAATCGGCATCACATGGAATTTAGCTATGCACGAACTCTCGTCATCTAGTGTGTAAGTAGATCCACAAACAAGCAATTCAAAACAAATACAGCTAAGGGGATGAGCACCCTTTTACAAGCTAAGGCAAGATACTTACCTCTCTCTCAAGCTCACTTCCGATCCACAAATATGCTTTAAATCCTCAACCCAGTGCCAAACGACCCGAAACAAGTCAAATGTTATATAAATTATTCAATAAATGCTCAAAGGTTCATAACTTAACTATTAGAGTAACTACCCAACCCAAATTGGAAGATTCCAAAATCCCTCCCCCCGGGCCCACGTGCCCGGATTCTGAAAATTTTCAAATAATTGTTACCCCATAACCTCACGAACTCAAATATATAATTTTTACCCAATTCCATAACCATTTTCGGGGTTAAATCCCATTTTTAGCAAAACCCAGGTTTTTCATCTAAACCCATGATTTTCAAAATTTTCATGTAAACATATATCCATAATATATGTACTTAACTTACATTAGATAGAAACTTCTTACCTCTAATAGCTAGGTGAAAACCCATCTCTAAGAAGCTCCAAAATCGCCCAAGAAGTAAAAGAAATGAGTCAAAAATGGCCTAAGTCCCGTATTAAATGAACCTCACTGCCTCCAGCATTTTCGCATCTGCGAACAATGGGCCGCGTCTGCGACTAAGGTTCGCTTCTATGGAATTCTCCAGGCCCAACACTGGTCGCGCCTGCGGAGTGGGAACCCCATCTGCGAGCCCGCTTTTGCAGCTTGCGTCTTGCATCTGTGGCCCAGGCCTGGCCGGCCCCTCTTTGCACATGCGGCCCTTCCATCGCAGAAGCGAGGCCGCTTTTATGGAACCCTTTTCACTTTTGCGGGCCACAGTCAGCTCCCCTAAAACTTCTTCTGCAGCCACACGCTTGCACCTGCGAGCTCACATCTGCGGCCTAACCAAAGCTAGTGCACCAGCATCCCCTTTCAAGTTCTAACTCGATCCTTGCATCATCTGAATAGCATCCGAGGCACCTGAGGCCTCGTCCAATCATACCCAAAAGTTTTTTAATATGAGATGGACTTTCTCGAACCCTCATAAAGCAGAAAACAACAACGAAACTAAGAATCACACCCCAAACCAAATTGAATCAAGTTATGAACTTCAATTTCTTCCAACTTACTCCGAGCACGCTGAATCATACTTAAATTACTCGGAATAACACCAAATTTTGCGCGCATGCCTTAAACACCATACAGAACTATTCCAAGGCTTAGAATCCAAAATAAACCTCGATAACACCAAAACTTACTCCAAACCAAATCTACAGAACTTTTAAACTGTCAATAAGCCTACTTTCAACTTTAGGCACCGGAACGCTCCCAGGTCATCCAATACCCCATCCGAACACACACCTAAGTGCAATATCATCATATGAACCTATTGGAACTGTCAAATCACGGTTTAGAGGTTGTTTTACTAGAAATGTTGACCCAACCCCTTACAGCCAATACTAAGGAACTAAGTCTTCCGATTTCAACCCGAACCTTTCAAATCCCAAACTAACCATCCCCGCAAGTCATAAAATAGTAAAATCACATACGGGGAGTCTTATTTAGGGAAACAAGGATCTAGAAAGCAAAACGAATGGTCATGTCGTTACATTCTCCACCTCTTAAACAAACTTTCATCCTCTAACGGGTCTAGAATCATACCTGGAGTGCTGAATAGGTGTGGATATCTGCTCCGCATGTCCTCCTCGGCCTCCCAAGTCACCTCCTCATCTGGTTGGACCCTCCACTAAACTTTTTCCGCAAAAATCTTCTTCGACCTCAGCTGGTGAACCTGCCTGTCAACAATGGAAATTGGCTCCTCCTCATAACCCAGGCTCTCATAGTGTTAAAGTGTAACACATGCGACCTGTCAGCATCATACCTCCGAAGCATAGAGACGTGAAAAATCAGATGAACTCCCGATAGAATGGGTGGCAAAGCAAGCTCATAATCCACCTCGCCAAGTTTCCTCAACACCTAAAATGGACTTATAAACCTTGGGCTCAACATTCCCTTCTTTCTGAACCTCATGATTCCTTTCATCGGCGAGACCTTCAAGAGAACCTTCTTGCCCACCATAAATGATAAATCACACGCCTTCTGATTCGTATAAGTCTTCTGTCTGGACTGTGCTGTGTGAAGTCACTCTTAAATCAGCTTTACCTTTTTCTCGGTATCCTTAACTAAATCAGTACAATATAACTTAGCCTCGTCGGGCTCAAACTATCCGACGGGTGAACGATGTCGTAGACCATAGAAAGCCTCAAATAGGGCCATATCGATGCTGGACTGATAACTTTTGTTGTTAGCAAACTCGGTCAAAGGCAAGAATCTATCCCACTGCCCTCCGAAGTCAATCATACATGTTTTGAGCATATCCTCCAAGATCTGAACTGTCTTCTCTGACCGCCCGTCAGTCTATAGATGAAAGGATGTGCTAAACTCTACCCGGGTACCCAATTCACTCTGTACTACCCTTCAGAAATGCGAAGTAAACTGAGGGCCTCTATCTAATATGATGGAGAAAGGCACACCATGCAATCAAAAAATCTATTGAATGTAATCTGGGCCAATCTCTCTGAAGAATACGTGTTCACAATCGGAATGAAGCGTGCTGACCTGATCAACTTGTCGACAATGACCCAAACTGCATCAAACTTCTGTAAGGTCCGCGGTGACCTAACCACAAAGTCCATAGTAATGTGCTCCTATCTCAACTCAGGTATAGTCATCTGCTGGAGTAGGCCACCTGGCCTCTGATGCTCGTATTTAACCTGCTGGTAATTAAGGCACCTCACTACATGCTCAACTATGTTCCTTCATCCGACTCCACCGGTAATGTTGCCTCAAGTTGTGATACATCCTCGCCGCACCTGGATTAATAGAATACCGAGAACTATGTGATTCTTCTAAAATTGTTTCCCTCAATCCCTCAACGTTAGGGACACATAGACGACCCTAGAGTCACAGAACACCATCCTCACCGATAGTAACCTATTTGGCACCACCCTGTAGTGCCGTCTCTCTAAGAACCAATAATTGTGGATCGTCGTACAGTCGAGCCTTGATCTACTTGAATAGTGAAGATTGAGCAATGACGCGTGCAAGAACTCGACTGGGCTCCGAAATATCAAACCTCACAAGTCTAATAGCTAAGAAATGAATGTCCAAAGCTAGTGTCCTCTCCTTTACTGAAATAAATTCCAAACTACCCATGCTTTCCGCCTTCTGCTCAAGGCATCTGCAACCATAGTTGTCTTGCCTAGATGATAAAGGATGGTAATATCATAATCTTTTAGTAACACAAGCCATATGCGCTACCTCAAATTGAGATCCCTTAGTTTGAGAAAATTCTGTAAGCTTCGATTATCGATGTAAACCTCATAGGACATCCCATAAAGGTAAGGCCTCCATATCTTAAGAGCATGAACAATCACGGCCAACTCCAAATCATGTACGGGGTAATTATTCTCATGGGGGTTCAGCACACGTGAAGAATATGCAATAACTCGCCCCTCCTGCATTAATACACAGCCCAGGACAACGCGTGAAGCATCACAATACATAGTATACGTCCCTGAACTGGAAAGTAGCACTAAGATTGATGCTGAAGTCTGGGACAAAACCTCTTCATGTGGCCAGGATCCCCACAACCGTAACAATCCTTCATAACGTTGGAATGTTGATCAGAAATCTGACCTTGATGGCCTCAATACCCACTAGAGGAACCCTAAATAGTTGGTGGCCGGTAGGAGTTCTCTGGAATAACGGTGAAATAGGGCCACATTGAAGCACACCGAGAAGGCGGCAGTGCTGGATATGTGGGCATGCTAGACTGACCCCTCATGAATTGACCCCTGTCCACAGCCGTGGAACCACTGAACTCTCTAGAATATCAATACTTATTATCCCTCGTCGCTTTCTCTCGGCTCCGATGATGGACACCCTTGATCTTCCGAGCTATATCCATAACTAGCTTGTAATAAGTCCTCATCTCAACTTCTCGAGCCATAGTGTCCTGGATACCTGAGAGAAATCCTGCAACAAACTTCTGTACTCTCTCTTCATTGGTCAGAAGTATCATAAGAGCCAAGCGAGACAACTTAGAGAATCTCGCCTCATAGTCGGTCACCGACATTTGGCCCTGCTGGAGCTGCTCGAACTGAAATCACAACTCTTCCCATTGAGAGGGTAAAATATATTTTTCCAGGAAGAGGCGTGTTAACAGGTCCCAAGTCATGGGAGGATAACCTGCTGGTCTACCAAGAAGATAGGATTGCAACTATCTACGGGCCCTGCCCTCCAGTTGAATGGTGGTAAAGTCCACCCTATGGGACTCCAATATCCTCATGTTGTGCAGTTTGTCCCTGAACCGATCGATAAGGTCCTGGGGGTCCTCATGTCGCTCACCTCCAAAGACAGGAGAATGTAGCTTTGTCCATTTGTCCAATAGCTTATGTGGATCATCAGTCGTAGCTGGTCTAGTCTCAGCTATAGTTGTTGCGACTGGTTGAGCTCCACCCACAGGTAGTGTGCCCGGGGTCTGATACAAGGCAGTTGTCATGCTTTGGAGCCTGAGTAGTAAGGATTTTAGTAAGGATTTGTTCTCCCCCTCCCTCTTGTGATGTGGCTGGGTCTGCTGGAAATAAACGAGCATGGGTCATAGAATCCTTAAACCGATGCATACGACCCATGACCTCCTGCAATCCTGGTAATGTTACAACCCATATAAGGGTGGTTAACAAATATTATAATCTTAACAAATCAAGGATGTTGTAACCTATATTTTCAGGGAAAACTAGAGGGGATTAATGTTATAAAGAGGTCATTTTAAAGGTATTTGAATCAGATAATATATGTATCACAAGTCTTAAAGTCAAACGAGTTGTAAAACAAAAGTCGACAATAGTTGTCGCAACTTACGTTCATAATTTTACTTAAACTTTAGGTCAAATGTTACTCAGCTCATATCCCACATTACTTGGAATTATGGGGTGATCTACCCACCAAATTGAATATCTATGAGTCTAGTTTCCAATGCAATAAATCATTCATCGATACGACATCAGAGTGGAGTGATATACGCGGTTATGCAAGACTGCGCCAAGAATCTCTCTATGGGGCCCACATAGGCGGTTGATATATATGGATATATATAAGACGCCTCAACCCCGGTTTAACTCATTCTTTTTCAGTATCATCAGACCCTAGAAACCTAAAAACACTCTCTCAAGGTTATCTCATGATTCTAGACCCAAACAAAAGGAATACAACACAAATCAAGTGTTGGGAATGTCACTAGCCCTCAGAGGTACTCATATGTTACAGGTTATATATATTCTCTATCCGTGTTTACATTATTTTTCTTATTTATGCTTTTATGCCTTACATACTCAGTACTTTATTCATAATGTCCCTTTTATTTATGGGCACTACATGTCATGCAGCATGTCCTAATAGGCAGGTAGGCAAAGCTCCCCCACCGTAGTAGGTTATCCAATTTCAACGGTTATTGACAAGAGCCCTTCTTCAGACTTGACGTGGTCGTTGTATGCACCTTTGATATAGAAATTATGGGTATATCTAGGCCTTATTACGGCAATGTTGCAGCACTTATGTTTCTTTAGAGACTCATATACAGGTGTCGACTCATGTGTAGTTTGGAATGCCTTCTCGGCTGATTTTTTTTGTATAGTCTCTCATGGCAGCTTGGCAGATTGTACCTTATATATAGTTTCATGATAATCTTGTCATCCCATTTTAAGTATGTTAATTCCATTACCTTTCATTACTTGTTTTTCATGATTCATGTCTAAAATTTATATTGATCGCGTTGGCCCTTAAAGATAACAAGGAAGGTTAGATAAAATGTACGTTGGTGCTCAGCAAGTATGGCCAGAGTGCTAGTCATGACCCTCATGTTTTGGCCGTGACAAACTTGGTATCAGAGAAAGTATTTCCTAGGGATTGACTTTAAGCTGAGTCTAGTAAAGTCTTGATATGGATGCGTATCACTCCACATTTATAATCATGAGGCTTCATGACATCTAGGTTTGTTAGCTTCTTCCTGAATCTAGATCGTGCGTAGAGTTGAGTCGTACGTGTTAATCTCTAATATTCACCTTGTTTTCTTTCAGCAGTGTCTTTGACTACGAAGGAGGCGATTAGTGGACGGCTTGATACAGCTGTGGGGGAGGGTACCAGGCAGGTGCCCCCAGTTAGAGCATCCCAAAGTGAGGCTCAGAGTGAGATGCCATCGCATACCTCATCTACTATGTCTTCTCCAGATGATATTAGGAAGGACCCAGCACCTCCAGTTACTCCGTCTAGCACTACAGACCAGGATATGTAGAGTATGGTGAACTTGTTGATAGTTTGGAGATATACAGGGCTCCGTACAATCCTCCAGCTGTGTGGAAGGAATTTTCTAATGCCTTTCTTCGTAACTACTTGCTAGATGAAAAATGACGAGTTAAAGCTGATAAGTTCTTGAACCTTCAACATGGTAATATGAGTGTGCAAGTGTATAGTATGCAGTTTGATTCTTTAGCAAGGTATGCTCCCCATATGTGGACCGAGATAAGCGATAGGGTGCACATGTTCATAAACGGGTTGGTACCACATCTAATAAATGAGTGCATGACAACCTCCTTGGTGGAGGGCATGGATATTTACTATATGCAAGCTTTTGCCTAGACACTAGAGGATCATAAGCGCCATCAAAGGGCAGATAGGGAGTAGGATAGGGGCCGCCATAAGAGGGCGAGATTTGCAAGGTATTATGATGACTTCCAAGGTAGTATCACACCCCAGACTTCGAGGAGATTGGCGCCACCTGTAGCTAGTGCTCCTACATAGTTTTAAAGGCCTTACTATGATCGATTTACCTATTTTGGTCCAGGTCAGAATTTGCGGGCATCAAGCTTACAATATCATAGGGGTACTAGTCAGACGAGACCCCTAACACCTTGGACTATGCCGTTGAGGTTTTGATGCGTGCTATTCTTATGGACAACCTAGACATATGATGCGGGATTGTCCTAATAGAGGAGGTGGTCGTATGGCTCAAGAGACTGAATCTGTGTGCAGTTCTTCCTTATTAGTTCGACCTCCAGCATGGGGTTTTCAGCTGTCCACAGGGCTTGGTAAAGGTAGAGGTGCGGTGTCGAGTTCGAGTGGTACTCAAAATTGAACCTATGATCTAGTAGGTTGACTGGATCTCGGGTCATCTCCATATGTTGTTACAATTTTATTGTCTCTATGTTTTAATGATGTATATGCGCTGATTGATATGGGATCTACATTATCATATGTTACACCCTTTGTGGCTAATAAGTTTTGTGTTGAACCTGAATTGATAAGTTAAACACTTGCGATATCCACTCCAATAGGAGATTCTATGATTGCTAGAAGGGTATATAGAGGTTGCATAGTGATGATTTGTAGTTGTCAAACCTCGACAAATTATTTGAGTTAAAAATGGTTGATTTCGATGTGATAATGGGAATGGACAGGTTTTCCTCATGCTATGAAAATATTGATTAGCGTATGAAGATGGTTAAGTTTTAGTTTTCTGGTTAACCCGTCATTTAATGGGAAGGGAACATTGCTACATTGAAAGGTAGGTTTATTTCCTATATTAAGGTAAGGAAGATGATCTCAAAAGGTTGCATTTATCATCTTGTTCGTGTTAAGGATGCGGAGGCAAAGCCTCATACTCTACGATTAATCCTTGCGGTGAACGAATTTTTAGATGTTTTCCTAGATGAACTCCCAGGCCTTCCTCCTGAAAGGGAGATTGAGTTTAGCATTGATGTGTTTCCTGACACTCAACCGATCTCTATCCCTCCATACAGGATGGCCCCGACAGAGTTGCAAAAGCTGAAGGTGCAGTTGAATAACTTGGTGGATGAGGGCTTCATTAGGCCTAGCACTTCACCTTGGGGTGCGCCAGTCTTGTTTGTGCGGAAGAAAGGCTGGTCGTTAAGGATGTTTATCAATTATCAACAGTTGAATAAGTTTACTGTAAAGAACATGTATCCACTTCCAAGGATTGACGACATGTTTGACCAACTCCAGGGTGCCAAGTATTTATCGAAGATTGACTTACGTTCAGGTATCATCAGGTGAGGGTTAAGGTGAAGGATATTCAAAAGACGGCCTTTCGTACAAGATATGGGCACTTTGAGTTCTTGGTGATGACGTTCAGGCTAAAAATGCCCCAGCAACTTTTATGGATCTCATGAATAGTGTATTTATGCCTTATCTTGATTTGTTCGTGATTGTATTCATTGATGACATTATGGTGTATTCTCGTTCGGAGGTGGAACATGCGGGCCACTTGTGGGTAGTATTACAGACCCTTCAGGATTGTAAGTTATATGATAAGCTCTCCAAATGTGAATCCTAGCTGAACTTAGTAGCATTCCTTGGCCATGTTATATCTGATTAAGGTATTAGTGTTGACACTCAGAAGATTGATACTGTAAAGAATTGGCCGAGATCTACTACACCGTCTGATGTCTGCAGCTTCCTGGGGCTAGCAAGATATTATAAGCGGTCTATAGAAGGATTTTCCTCTATATCAACACCATTGACTAAGTTAATACAGAAAGTTACCAAGTTTCAATGGTCTAACGCTTGTGAACGTAGTTTTGAGGAGCTAAACAATCGATTGACATCTGCGTCAGTGCTCACTCCCCAGAAGGAACAGAGGGTTATGTGGTATATTTTTTTATGCTGCAGGTATAGATTTGGGGTGTGTATTGGCCAGACTGATATATTATTTGAAGATATGGCGACGCTACTTATATGGCGTCCATGTGGACATCTACACAGATCACAAAAGTGTACAATACATCTTCAAGCAGAAGGAGTTGAATTTGAGGCAACGTAGGTGGCTTGAAATACTCAAAGACTACGATGTCGAGATATTATAGCATCCCGGTAAAGCCAATATTTTGGAGACGCTCTCAGTCGTAAGTCAATGGGAAGCTTAGTACACATTGACACAGGTAGATAGGGGTTGACTAAATAGCTTCATCAGCTGGCCAATAATGAGAGCGTCTTAGTACACATTGGTTAATTACACTTATTTACGCAAGTACATCTTATACTTGTCGCAAAATACTTTGGGAAAACCTGGAAGTGTTTTCCAACACTCATCAGTTACCCTAGTTACTCAGTGGTGACTTTAATAAAGTCACAGCATCCTCCGACAAGTTTGGAGAATCCCATAAATACTACTAGATCTGCCTTCTTTAATAATTGTCTACATTGTCACACCTCCTTTTTCCGGCACAGGGTTGGATACGAGAGTTTTCCCAATTTAAGTGACATTATGCGGATTTGGGATTTATTTATTAGTTTCAGAGTCGCCACCCGGATTTTTGACGGTGTTTCGGGACACCATTCATTTATTGAAATCCCAAACCGAGGAGATTTTCACTCTGTTTTGATTTGTCTGCGGCCAGAGATCCGAGTAAGGAATTCTGTTAACCCGGGAGAAGGTGTTAGGCATTCCCGAATTCCGTGGTTTTGGCACGGTCGCTTAACTATTAATATTTGGCATAATTATCTAATTATTTTTAAACCTATTGTGCTTTTATCTTTCTTACTTTATCCGCTTTTTAATATTTATGGAATTATTTTAATACAAGTCCCGATTGACGTGAACTTGTTATTTTTAGACACATTGCAAACCGCGCCACATGAAATGTACCCGCGATTTACAACATGCTAATTTAATTAACATTTCGAGTTAGAGTCGGGGACATGAGTTGCCACACCCGAGTATAGATTATATGACTATGGTCACGACGATTAAATATGCCTATTTGAGGCGATATTCGATTGTTCTCTAGGTTTTGGGGTTTTTTATCTAAAAGAGGTATTTTTTTAGCTTATGGGGTGTGTAAATAATTTTTGATATTTATGGATTTACCTTGGGACAAGTCACGATGGTGTGCACTTGTTGTTTTAAACACATTATAATTACGCCACATGAAATGCACCCGTAATTACAACATGTGATTTCTATCATAATTTTGAAGTTAAAGACGGGAACATGAGTTGTCGCTCCCGAATGTTGGTTAGGTGTCTTCGTTATAATATTGGATTTTTCTATCAAAATTTCGAACTAAAGGTATCCATTCTACCTAGAAGATCTCCTAAACGATATTCGTTTTTCTAAAAGAACATATCATAGGCTATATCCTCATCTAGCCTCGTTTTATCACGCCAGGGCATCCTAAGTCAGTTCTCCGTGTGACAGAACTGCTAGTTCTGAAAAGAATTTGTTTGTAGCCCATAATGGCAAACGTGGGAATCAGAATATCCTTCGTTCGTTCAGATA
>MDKI01040221.1:0-41387 GCA_005239505.1 Nicotiana paniculata
TATACCAGTTAAGGTTGGGATTGAATCCCTTGATTTCTGGAATGAATAGAAGGTGATATATATATGGGCCCAGTCACCTGCCATGTCGACCGTTTACTATTATATGATTTTAATAGATGCATCTATTGTATGGTCATATGTGCATTTGTTATCAACTTGCAATTTGAATTTTGCAAGGTTGATTGCTCAAATTATTAGAGCACAGTTCCAGAATATAAATATGATAATTATCTTGGTAATGTTGGTTTAAATACAAGTTGATTTAGCAAAAACTGTATGCCTCCAATTAAGCTAAACCATTGGTTATGAGAACAAAGATTCCAAATAGAAATTTGGTATGATGTGTATTATTTAATATACAAGAGCACTTGTATGCATCTAGCCAACAAGTTATGATAACTTCTCCCTATCAGAATTGGTTCAGGGTCAGGAACCAAATAAATTTCATCCAGAAATATAGATGTTCTATATGATTTAATTGTGCCATCACAATGCACAAAGATGTGTTCCCAAAGAAGGTTGGGAAATGTGTTGTTGATCCCAACATTAGGGGGTGAAAATGGGTAGCTGAAAAAATAATCATGGAATGAATTATTATGAGTATACTTAGATCCTCGTACAAGAAAATGTGAACTTGAAGTTCAAGTGATAATTCATTTGCAAAATATTGACAAGCGTATTTGCTGACCCAAAGCGAAATGTTATATTTCAGCTGCTAATGCTCCAAATAGAATAAAGTCTATGACGGACATAGTCTATGAAACGCATGAAGCGTAATAGACTAATCGGTTCCAAAGATAAAACTCCTTGATGAAGGAGTGGAGCAAATGATAAAGATGGTCATACTAAGGAGGCAAGTGCTATGTAAGAGCACCGTGACATAAAACTTTATAAGATTTCATGGAAGAGGCTCAGGTACCTGAAAATAATGAGATCTCGATAAGTTATGTCTTTATTGTGTGATGATGGAACCGATGTAAAATGATCATCGATGATATTGTTGATATAATATAGCGCTCAATATTATTAATATTGACGAGGATCTTGAGCTCAAATCTGTCATGGAATTTGGACAGATAAATGATTGGTCAATCAAATCAAAAATACGCAATCAAGATTAACTTCACTTGGAAAACGTGAAGTTTTGGACTGATAGTCCCAACACCTGAAAGTATAAAGCCAGTGGGGTGACACAAGATTTTACGTAAATATCCTGGCATTGATTATATGGAAACATGTTCCCTTGTGGTGGATACAGTTGCTTTCAGATTTTAGTCTGGCAATACTCGATAAATTTGATATGCGTATATAAAAATCATTGAAGGATTTAAACTGTTCTGAAGCATATAAAGTTCCCGAGAAATTTATTTATAAAGCTTCAACAAATCCTTATGTGGATTAGAGCAACCATGGCGTATATGATTTATTTGTGTCTCTTGCAATTGGTGCACTGTGTATCTTGCTAGAACCATGAGTATAAAAATATTCTAGCGAGATATAGTTTAAGATACTGGAATACTATTAGTACTATATTGCAAAAGGAATCCTTGATATAAATTTGTTTATTCTAACAAATGTCAAGGTTTGTTGTTTATGCAAATGCAGGCATTTTCTGAAGTCCGTGCTTCAAACAATCTATTTGTATGTGAGAGTATTGCCATACTATTATTTCACAAGGCAGTCAATTATTGATACTTATTCAAGTCATGTCAATATACTATTAACTGAAAAAGCAAGTGACTCAACACACAACAAATATGTGATTTTTCCTTGAAGAGAAGATTCCAATAATAGTGAAGGCGATGATATTTATTTATCTTAATTGGAAGAAAGATATATTAAAGGAGACAGAATAAAGCATATGTTTCGCAAAGTTCTTTATCAGACATAATTTTCAACGAGCGGTTAAATGGATGTTCGACAAATTTGTTCGCTTGATAATTTGGTGTTCTGTTCCGTGAAGCATGAGCAACCTCAAATTGATGTTTTCATCAGGGGGAGATAAATACGCGCTGTACTCTTTTTCCCTTTGCTAAGATTTTATCCCACTGAGTTTTTCTTGCAAGGTTTTTAATGAGGCAACAAATAATGCTTATTACAATACATGTGTACTCTTTTTCCTTCACTAAGATTTTTTCCTAAAGAGTTTTTTCTTAGTAAGGTTTTAACGAGGCACATAATCTATAGACATCCAAGGGGGAGTGTTATGAAATATAATATTGTATAGTGGATGTCTATAACTCCTAAATAAGTTACTCCCACTACTCTTCTCCATTATCCCCACTACTTCTTATTATTATGGTTGTAACTCCTACACCTCCACAACCTCCTCCATGATCTTCCCCCATGATCTCAATAGTTAATACCATGTTTATGACATCCCTTTGTATTACCTATATCATCCTATAAATTGAGGGTTTGGACATCACATTGTACACACTTGAATACATAGAAGAAATAATAATCTCTCTTCTCTTGCTCTCTACATCTTTTGTCTATTTTCTTATTTTATGTTATTGCTTTGAGCTTAGTTTCTTAACAAATTATAATTTATGATTGAAAGTTTAAATGATGTTACATTAATCCGGAAAAATATTCTCTTGTAGTTAGCGGTACTGCAAATTATATCTATCTATATATTATTAAAAATAGAAAAAAAGCCCCCACATTAAGCCAAGTGGCACCCTCACAATTGGTCACTTTTTGGCAATTTAGGACAAAGTTAGTTAGGTTAGGTAATAATTAGTCACTTTTTTAATTTAAATTTTAAAACAAATTAAATTATGCACAATTTATTGTTAATAATTATTTACTCTTTTTTAAATTTGAATTTAAACATATTTTATTATTTATTTTTTACGAAAATAATAATTTTTATATATTAAAAGTTATTTATTCTAAAACCTCTTCTATTTTAAATTGGGAAGTTGCCAACATGATATGATAGTATTTCGATTATATGTAAATTCAAAATGAAGAAAACTAATTTTAATAATATAGTATAAAAATGTACAAAAATAAAAATAGGTGGAACAAAGAAAGCTCTATTTCGGGTAGCTGGGTGCATCAACCTCTTTCTTTCAGCCTAACCATCTATGAGATCGGAGACTTCGAGAGGCTCCCCGGTCCTCTTTCAGCCTTTTCTTACTTATTTTTTTATGATGAACCTTCCTGCACAAGCATCTGTTCTCCTGAGATCCAGGTTTTTGTACGGGCTAGGTTCCGCTCCTGGCTCGAACTACCATCTTTCTTAGATTTTATTCCCGTTGACTAATCCGAGTCCTTGAAAGCTTAAATATCAGCGGGAAAGAACTCCGAAAGAATTTCATCAGCTCCTCCTCTCTTACCCTTTTGATAGTCGTCCAGGTTTTATTGTGAAAAAAAAAAGTTACCCCACCACAGGAGACGAGTTGCTTCTTCTGTCGTCGCCGGGAGCTCTTGGGCAGGAGGCCTTAGGATAAATTGCTAAAACAAAGGGAGTATATTAGGGGAAGCTGTGAGTGGAGATTTCCCTGCATAGAGCCGAACGAGGGGATATGAACAATAAATAATATTTTAAAAATAAATTTTGAGAAGTAAGAAATATTATGTTAAGTAGTGGACAATGATATTAAGCCAAGTGACGTGCTAATAAATTATCATATTAATAATATAATAATTTTAAATAATAAAAATTATAATAAAGAAAAATAAGAAACAAAAAAATATTATATTAAGAAGTAAAACGACAGTACGCAATATAATATAATATACTAAAAAGATAAATTATAATTTAAAATAATACCAGTTTATGTTTATGTTTATGGAATAAACTAGAAATTGGAAGTAAAATATTTACTTTTTAATTAGAAAAATAGTGACTCGTATTTTAATTAGAAAAATAGTGACTCGTATATCATGATCGTATAAAGATTATTATGAGGTTAATAACAAAATCCCATTGGCTCTCTTTTCTCAACTCAGTTTTCAGTTTAAGTTCCCACAGTAATGAATTTTGCTCCTTCCAATGGAAACCATCGTTAACTCAGCGCTCGAAGAAATCTGCGCGCATGGCGAATCCGGTCTCCCTCTCTCTAAACTCTGGCAAAAGCTACGGCCTTCAATTTCAAATCAAGGACTTAAACTTTGCCCAAACGTCAAAAAGGTCCTTTGGTCGAACCTTATTGACATTCCGGGCCTTAAATTCGAATCCAATGGCGTTGTTTATAGTCCTCAGGAGGACAATTGTACTCGTTCGGTGGAGCAAAGTGAGCGATTGAATTTGAAAATCGTGGCGCCGGATTATATGTGTGATAATTTCGTTGGAATTTATGATATTGAAGCCTCTGATGCTAAGCTTTCTAAGCCTGAACGTCGTGCTCTTGGCTGCCTCGCCACTCTTAGGTTTTCATTCTCTGTTTCTTTTCTGAGCATATTTCAATTGCTTACCGTTACTTACATAGTTTTGAGTGAGCACGGAATTTTAAGAAAAAAATTACTTTCAAAACGTTGTAGCTACAGTATTAATCATTTAATCAAGGGTAAAATAAGAAGTTTATAATGCACATTCCTTTTGTAATAGAAAAGCGTGCCATATGAATTGGAACAGAAGGAGTATTATTTTTCGAGGAGTGAGGTAGGTTGTGTTCACCTCGACTAATGTAAACTACTATAGACTAAAATTATAGATGTTGGGTAAACTTGAAGAAAATGGGCTCACATTGAGGGTTGTAATTGGGATTTGAACCTGGAATCTCCAGGTTGTTAATCTTATGCACTACTCATCCCGTTGGGACGAGCATATAGCAATTATATAAGCTGTTGTAAATCCGCAGTCTTTTTTTTGTAGCGAAGTTTGGTGAAATCATGCTTATGCTGTGCTTTTTAGAGGTTGTAGTTTTACTCTATGTGATTTGAAAGGTGGTAATTTGAGTGAAACCTTGAGAAAATTTGGAGAAGGTAGAGGAAGTTATTCATTGGGTTGGGGCTTATAGATGATATTTGAAATTCTTTTGTCAAATAAGTGTTCGTTTTACAATCTGGTCCATTCTTTCAACTTCAACTTTTTTTTTTTTTTTGAAATGGTAAGGTATCATAGATATCAAAAAATCAGCACTAAGAGAACTTCAACTTGAAATAGAGAATTTGAAATTTGAAAAAGTTGTTTGAGAAGTGTTTCAATTTTCAAATGAAACAATAGTATCTACACACAAAATATTAATTTTTTTTTCCAAGTGAAAGTCGTGTCCAAACACAACTCAACTTCCAAATACCCTTTTTCAACTTCATCTTCAAATACTCTTTTTTTTCATAGTAATGGAAGTAGCTTTATTGCTGATCAAAGTCTTTTAACTACGATCGAGTTTCAGAGGAAATGGAATCGCCCAAAATGAGCTTGGTAAAGACTTTGACATTAAAGGAAATGACATGTTCTACATATTGAAGAAGCTTGAAAGCCGAGGATTGATTGTCAGACAGTCAACAATTGTTAGGACAAGAGACATGGACGGAGAAGGGGACTTGAAAAAAAATCCAGTTAATACCAATATGCTCTACTTATCACGCTACACAAAGAATTTGGGTAGTCAACAAAGGCTTGAGATAACCAAGGGGGATAATTCCTTGGTGGATAGTGAGATCATTGATGGAAGAGATGAAAATAGTGGTGGTGTCGCTGATGAATCTCTTAAAGTAGATGTGCATATAAAAGATTTTCTTCCGGAACTAGAAGCTATCTGTGATAAGCTTGAAAAAGCTGAAGGAAAGGTCGGTTGTAAAGTTGAATGCTACATCTATCAGTTTTTTAGATGTACACTATTGCTGATTCTTTTATTTTTTTTCATGTACAAAGGTCCTTGCTATAACAGATATCAAGCAAGAACTTGGTTACCGAATGAATTCCGGGCATAGGCGATGGAGATTTGTACTTTCTTTTCCACTGATTTCCTTTCTATTATGTTTTACCTTAAGTATATTCCAACATGTGAACCCATCACATGCATCATAATTGCATCTTTTACCAAAACTTTTACTTTAGGTTCTCAACAAGCTGAAGGAGGCTCAAGTGGTGAAAAAGGAAAAAGTCATAGTAGACGGGAAGGTAAGTGAAAAGTACTTTATAAGTACCAATTGCTGTGGGTTTTATCTATTGCACTTTTTTGGGTCAAATATCTATTACACTTTTACAAATATCTAAGACATCATGGAAGTGCTCATGTCTCAACTGCATATTCTCCCATTTCTTCTATTGTTTCTCCTCTTCATCTATGGAATTAGGTCCAAGAGTAGTATATTAGTTTTCTAAAATTTTCTCCTATTGGGATGAGCACCTTTGTTAGGAATCCGCTGAAAATTGGTCTAACGACACCTGCTTTCTAAACAAATTTAATCTAGTGGAATGCATTTTCATTATTGTTGATCATTTATGCTAGGTTTCTTTATTGTTTGATAAGTGTTTCAACCAACTTTATCACTTACAATAAAGAATATTTTTGACTAGATCTTTTGCAGCTGTTTAATCCAATTTATATTGAAACTTTAGATGTAGAAAAAGGCCTTGCTTTAATCATAGAGTTGTACACTATTTATCAGTGTTGTGAAGAGTGTGAAGCGAGAAAATCGACAAGCCCCTTTTCGCCTAAAGCGAGAAGCGAAGTGCTCGCTTTTTTGAAGTGAAGCAGAATTTAAAAAAAATAAATTAAAATAAATACTGCATAGAGAACACATGTAACTGTAAGCATATGTTCAATACTTCAATGTAAAAACTAAACAGTAGTGTTAGAATATATATATGTAATTAGACCGAGTCCCGTATGGAATAGGAGTATGTTGTATATTATGTGTACTTATAAATGAGGTTCAGTGTATTACAATTAATATGAATAATAATATTTTCTCCCGTGCTTTCTCACATGGTATCAGAGCATTGGTGAGATAATTATCGTTGTGTGTCATTCAGGGAAGAAATTAGTCATCGCCGTGCAATTTTCCGGTGACCTGAGAAGCTGTTTCTGTCGAAACTATTTTTTACTGGCGTTGTGCATAAACCAACACCACCACAGTGTTCTCCATCCTCCGGCGACCAAACCCCACAAAACCCCACTAGAAAAACACCACCCACACGCTGTCACGCGCCGACCAGAGTGCAAATTTTCCGGCGAGAGCTGTCCACGCACCGGCGCGTGGACCACCTTCCCGTCAATTTCCGACGAAGCTCCTTTTGGACAGCCTTCTCAGGACGTTATTCTGAGTCTGTCTATTCAAGTTTCATCAAATTCCTGCAACCCTTTCTATTTTCCGGCGAGTGAACGGAGTTTTTTCTCCAAAAAAAAAAAAAAGAATTAGGAAAGGTGTTTCTGATTTGGCATTCGAAGGTTAACCATACAAGTTGTAATCAAGAATTTAAGAAATTGGCTGTAGCAATCTCAATTTCAACTCCTTGAGCAACTGCTTGATCCACCCTGAGAGTATCTTCTATCTGACGAAGTGACATTCAATCTCAATATGTTTAGTTCTTTCATGGAACATCGGATTCGATGCAATATGAAGGGCAGCTTGATTATCACATACAAGTTCCATTTGGTTGATCTCACCAAATTTCAACTCCTTGAGCAACTGTTTGATCCAAACTAGCTCACAAGTTGCTATAGCCATTGCTCGATATTCTGCTTCTGCACTAGACACACAAGTTCCATTATAAATAGGGTTCATCGTATTACAATGAATATGAATAATAATATTTTCTCCGGTGCTTTCTCACAAGTAACATCAATTAAAGCACAAAATGAGCTTTAATGAGCACAAAATCAAGTTTCATCAAATTCCTGCAACCCTTTCTATTTTCCGGCGAGTGAACGGAGTTTTTTCTCCAAAAAAAAAAAAAGAATTAGGAAAGGTGTTTCTGATTTGGCATTCGAAGGTTAACCATACAAGTTGTAATCAAGAATTTAAGAAATTGGCTGTAGCAATCTCAATTTCAACTCCTTGAGCAACTGCTTGATCCACCCTGAGAGTATCTTCTATCTGACGAAGTGACATTCAATCTCAATATGTTTAGTTCTTTCATGGAACATCGGATTCGATGCAATATGAAGGGCAGCTTGATTATCACATACAAGTTCCATTTGGTTGATCTCACCAAATTTCAACTCCTTGAGCAACTGTTTGATCCAAACTAGCTCACAAGTTGCTATAGCCATTGCTCGATATTCTGCTTCTGCACTAGACACACAAGTTCCATTATAAATAGGGTTCATCGTATTACAATGAATATGAATAATAATATTTTCTCCGGTGCTTTCTCACAAGTAACATCAATTAAAGCACAAAATGAGCATCCTATTCTTCTACAAGATTGTAAATGAAGAACTGAAGGGAGAAAATGAGCATTTCGCTGCAATTTATCACTGAAACAGTGAAAGAAAGTTAAGAAGAAGAAGAGGAGAATGAGAAAAAGAAGAATTGAAGGGAGGAAAAAATTCGTCAGCATTTCGCTGCTATTTGGACACTGAAACAGTGATAGAAAAAGGAGGAGGAGGAGGAGAAGGAAGATCACATACTTGGGACCAAACTTGATGATCTTGAAGTTGAAAAGTTAGAAAACTTGAACCATAGGTCGCCTCTGTTGTTCTTTGTTGCTGCAGCTCGATTGTCTTTTAAAAAAAGAGAGCTTTTTCAATTAATTAACGTTGGCAGCCCAATTATAAAGATAAGCGGTCGCTTCTGTCGCTTTGTTCGCTAAGTGACCGCTTTAGTATACCTGATACGCTTCAGATCAGAGAAGCGCCAGATGGTCTGCTTCGTATCGCTTCTCGCTTTAAGCGAGGAAGCGGTCGTTTTTAACAACACTGGTATTTATAGGAGAACAAGTACATCAACATAGACTAATTAATTCCTAGTTCGTAGGAGATCCTTGAATCAATGGATTTCATCTGAATTGTTTCTAACTCCTAACAACTTTTCCTAAAATATCTGCTAACCTATATTTACAGGAGCAAATTATAATCAAATCCGTCAGCTGATTCGAGGAGCAGATTATGATCAAATCTGCCAACTCATTTGACACTCCCCCTCAAGTTGGCATGTAAATATTGAACATGGCTAATTTACTGACGGAAGACTCAAAAGCAGTTCTAAAAAGATCTTTTGTGAAAATATCCGCAACTTGTTCAGTAAGCTATAGGAGTTGGATTTGGATTGGTAGTGGGTATTGTCTTTTGCTAAGTTACTCTTTATGACATAACTGAAGTTTGTGTCCAAAGAATAGGGCAAAGATTCATGGGGTTGAGCTGATCGTTTTCTTTAACTTTTTCCTTATTTTTTTGTTTTTGGGGTGGGGCTAACTTACATACAATGGATTCCAGTGCAAGTTGTTACCTTCACCTTTTCCTGTTTTCATCTTCTTTCTAACTAAACAGATTTCAAAGCTCCACTTTTATCCCTCTACGTCTTCTAAAGAAAAAACCCATATGTGTCATTGATACAATCCCACCTTTGAAGACTTACTTTAGAAGAAAACTTGAAAGAGGAAATAAGATTTGTGCAGCTCTGACCAAGTCCAGCTTCTCTACAGCATGAAGAAACTGCCTCATTAATTCTCTCCAGCAGTTACCAAATATTCCAACCTACTATCTGATTAGGCTTTACATTTTTCTAGTTATCTTAAACAATATGTATTCTATAAATATCTAGTCAGGATTAGTTTTAAGGGTATTGAATGCGTGTCTAAATATTAGTATCTGGGAGTTTTGTCCATTCCATACGGACAGATTTGTTGGTTGTAAATTGTGTTTAAGATTCTTGCACAATCTATTGCTAATAGTAATTTCCTTCTCTTCTCAATTTCTGTGTCATAAATTTTCAGCATCTAACATTTTGGTATCAGAGCAGAAAGATCCGAAATGGTTAATACCACGTCTTCTAACATCCAAGATGACCCACCTAGCATCAATTAACGGCTATAGCATCAAAATTAAACACAGTAGATACATTGGCAGCCGAAGTTGCAGCGCTGAAAGCCCAAACTGGCCACACCCAACAAGCGGAAACTAGTCATCAAAAGCGTAACAAAGGAAAATCCAGTTGGTTAGAAGAGGAAGAAGATGTTGACAGTCCATGGGGACCCAAGAGCACTTCCCAGAGACAACACACAAAAATGGAGTTTCCCAAATTTGAAGGAGGAGATCCTAGAGGATTGATTTTGAAGGCAGAAAAATACTTTCGCTATTATCAGACTTCTGATGGTCTCAAAGTCGACATTGCGGTTATGTATCTTGAAGGAGATGCTCTTGACTTGTTCTCTTGGATCAACCGTGAGCGCACCTTGCTTTACTGGAAGGAACTAGTTAAAGCATAGCAGGAAAATTTTGGACTGGCTGAATTTCAAAATCCTGATGAGTATCTTTGTAGCATAAGGCAAACAGGATCTGTTCCAGAATATCGCCAGGAATTTGCTAAGCGATCATCAAGAGTCACAAACTGGCCATATCACTGTCTCTTAGGTGTGTTTTTAAATGGGTTAAAGGAGGAACTCAAATCTGATGTAAGAATTCACAAACTTAGAACAGTGTACAGAGCTATGAGTTTGGCTCTTGAATTTGAGCAAAAATCAGGCCCAAATCTCAGCACCAGAGGACCTAATTGGACCACAACTAATAGATCCAGCTCACAAACCTCACCTTCCTTGGCCAGAAATGTCCCAAGCTGCACTTCTTCTTTCCCTGCAAACCACTACCCCTTACCATCTAACCAAACAACAACCCAACCCCAACAAGCTCGAGTATGGGTTGCTGAACGGAAAATCCAGATGGCTAAAGGACTGTGTTACCGCTGTAATGAAAAATTCTCGCTGGGCCACAGATGCAAATTTCCGAATTTATCTCTAGTGGAGATTGCTGATGAGGTGGCTAATGCTGAAGTTGATGAAAGACCAGAGGCTGATCTCGCTGAAATCTCTTTCCATGCAATTTTGGGGCATTCAGTTAGTGCTACAATGAAACTTCAAGGTTCAATCAACCAGCGACAGATTTTGATCCTTGTGGATTGCGGGTCAACACATAATTTTGTGGCTGAATCAGTTGTGGAGGAACTTAAAATTCCAATAGACATTGTTCCAACATTCGGTGTCCAGATTGGAAATGGCGACATAATTCGCTGCAACAAAGTTTGCAGTAATGTGACAGTTCAGTTGGCTTAACCATTACGCAAGATTACTATCCTTTCTCCATCAGGGGTGCTGGTTTGGTCTTTGGTATCAAATGGTTAGCTTCTCTCAACACTGTTCAAGCCAATTGGAAGGCATGTTCATTTTTCAACTGGCAAGGGAAACGTTACAAGTTGCAAGGAGTCAGGTCAGCTAACTCAGCAACAGCTTCACTTCAAGCTTACAACAAAATTTCAGAGACGCCAGGTAACCCGATTCAGATGCTTTTACAAGAATTCCAATCTGTGTTCAATGAGCCAACATCTCTTCCACCATTTTGGGCACATTCCCATGCTATTTCCCTATTACCAAATTCAAAACCACCAAACATTAGACCATATTGTTACCCACATGCTCAAAAGACTGAAATTGAGAACCAAGTGGCTGCTTTACTGGAGTCTGGTTTTAATCGCCCAAGTTCAAGCCCTTTTGCAAGCCCAGTTCTGTTAGTCAAAAAGAAAGACGATTCTTGGAGGTTTTGTGTTGATTATCGTGGGCTCAATAAGATAACTGTACCTGATAAATATCCAATACCCAATATAGATGAGTTACTTGATGAGTTACATGGAGCCTCTATTTTCTCAAAGATAGATCTTTGTTCGGGATACCACCAAATTCATGTCCAGCCAACTGATATCCATAAAACGGCTTTCCGAACTCATTCAGGGCATTAAGAATTTCTTGTAATGCCTTTCGGACTCACTAATGCTCCCGCCACTTTCCAATCTGCAATGAATGACCTTTTCAGACCTTATCTCAGAAAATTCATCTTGGTTCTCTTTGACGATATTTAATCTATAGTCCTAACCTCCAGCAACACCAAAACCATCTCCAGATAGTTCTTCACCTCTTATTTTGCTAATCCCAAAAAGTGTCTGTTTGCGCAACCTCAGATTGGGTTTCTAGGTCATATGATCTCCAGAAAGGGAGTAGCCGTGGATCCAGAAAAAATATCTGCAGTCGTAGAGTGGCCTCTGCCAAAGAATGTGAAGGAACTTCGAGGTTTTCTGGGACTTACTGGTTATTACCAGCGTTTTGTTAAGAACTATGGTATCATTGCTCGTCCCTTGACAGACTTGACCAAAAAGGTTGCTTTCATATGGAATTCAAAAGCAGGAGAAGCTTTTCAGCATCTTAAAAGAGTCTTGACATCAGTACGTGTTCTTCGTCTACCCGATTTTTCACTCAACAATTTACTGTTGAATGTGATGCTTCAGCTGATGGTGTTGGTGCTATTCTACTACAACAAAGTCATCCTCTAGCCTGTTTTAGTAAGGGTTTCTTGTTTTGTAATCGGATCAAATCTACTTATGATTGTGAGTTAGTGGCTTTGGCTCTAGTTTTGGGTCGGTATTTTCCTGTCACAACTGATCATTGCAGCCTAAAATACCTCCTGAATAAAAGGGTAACCGTTGCTGAACAGCAGCGTTTGTTGATGAAGCTTTTGCCATTTGATTTCACTATTGTCTATAAGGCGGGTAGTGAAAATAAAGGAGCTGATGCGCTGTCTCGCCGCCATCAACATGCTGATTTTTTGACTCTAGCAATGCCCGTTTCATTAGATTTCAGCACTTTAAAGGGAAGCACTTGAAGCTGATCCATATACCAAGCAGGTTTTAGCTGAACTCTCCGCTAACCCATCCTCTCATTCAGATTTTTCACTGGCTGCCAACCATCTTTTCTATAAATCTCGATTGGTAATTCCTGATTACCCTGAGCTTAAAGCCAAGATTTTAGCTGAGACGCATGATTCTCCAACAGGAGGACATGGGGGATATTTGAAAACTCTCAAAAGAGTTTCTGCAAATCTTTTCTGGCCATGTTTGAAGCAAGATGTGAAGCTGTTTGTCCAGAATTGTTTGATTTGTTAGCAACATAAATATGAAACTTTGGCTCCAAGTGGTCTTTTGCGGCATTTACTGATTTCCAACCGTGTTTGGGAAGACATTTCCCTAGACTTCATTGTGGGGCTACCTTCATCAAATGGTTATGACACCATCCTTGTGGTAGTGGACAGGTTCAGCAAGTATAGTCATTTCTTGCCTTATCCCATCCATTCACTGCCAAAACAGTGGCTGCTTTGTTTTGTTGGGAAATTTTCCAGTTGCATGGTTTACCTGGCTCCATTCTTTCAGATCGTGATGTTATCTTCTAAAGTGCTTTTTGGTAGGAACTTTTTCGTCTTAGTCGTACACCTTCGTATGGGTACTTCTTATCATCCTCAATCCGATGGCCAGATGGAGGTAGTTAACTGGTGCCTTGAAGCCTATTTGCACTGTTTTGTTCATGAAAAGCCTAAATCATGGTATCGATACCGAGCTTGGGCTGAGTATTCCTTCAACACGGGCTACCATTAATCAGCTAATATGACTCCCTTTCAAGTTGTGTATAGGAGGGAGCCACCACCATTGCATCCTTTTGTTCCTGGTGGGACTAAAATTGCTGATCTGGAAGCGCAACTTTTGGCCCGTGACCAGATGTTAAAGTTACTGCATTCCAACCTCTTGAAAGCTCAATCTCGTATGAAATCTCAAGCTGATTCCAAGCGACGTGATTTGTCTTTTAACGTGGGTGTTGCTGTTCTACTCCGTCTGCAGCCTTATCGTCAGAAGAGTCTGTCTAAACGTCTTAATAAAAAGCTGTCTCCTCGCTTTTTTGGTCCATATAAAATTGTTCGCAAAATAGGTCCTGCTGCTTACGAACTGCAGCTTCCTCCCACAGCGAAGGTACATTCAATTTTTCATGTTTCCTTGCCTCGCCCTGCTCATGGATATTCTGATATTCCATCACCTCCACCCTTGCCGCTTTCTGCTGATTTAGAATTCATGGTGGAGCCCGAAAAAGTTTTGCCGCACTGTTGGGTGAAAGGGTCTGGGATTCCAACTTTGGAATTACTGATTCAATGGCGTCATCGTGCGGTTAAAGAAGCTAGTTGGGAAGAATATGACTTAATTGCTGGTCAGTGTCCTTCCTTTCAGCTTGAGGACAAGGCGTCTTTTCAGGAGGGGTGCACTGATACAATCTCACCTTTGAAGACTTATTTTAGAAGAAAACTTGAAAGAGGAAATAAGATTTGTGCAGCTTTGACCAAGTCCAACTTCTCTCCAGCATGAAGAAACTGCCTTAGGGAGAAACTGCCTCATTAGTTCTCTCCTGCAGTTACCAAATATTCCAACCTACTATCTGATTAGGCTTTACAGTTTTCTAGTTATTTTAAACAATATGTATTCTATAAATATCTAGTCAGGATTAGTTTTAAGGGCGTTGAATGTTTGTCAAAATATTAGTATCTAGGAGTTTTGTCCACTCCATACGGACAGATTTGTTGGCTGTAAATTGTGTTTAAGATTCTTGCACAATCTATTGCCAATAGTAATTTCCTTCTCTTCTCAATTTCTCTGTCATAAATTTTCAGCGTCTAACAGTCATCAACAGGGAAGAGGAACTTCTAAGATTTGAGCTTTAAGAACTTCTAAGATTGGGAGGTGTCAGAATTTCAAAGATTGGTTGAATTACTTATCAAACAAAGTACATCTCAGGATCACATCGATGTATGGAGGTGGAAGCCAGGGAACAGTGGAGTTTTTTCTGTTAAGTCTTATTATAGGAAACTTTTGATCAGGGAGGAGGTAGACTTTCCACGTTTTTCGGTATGGATCCCTAGGGTGCTGAGAAAAGTATTTTTTTTTAACCTGGTTAGCAGCATGAGGGGTGATTTTATTGGCTGATAATCTAAGGAAGAGAAAAATTACTTATGTCAGCTGGTGTTCTATGTATAAGGGATCAGGTGAAGACGCGTACCATCTCCTTCTACATTGCTCGGTAGCTTCTTGGTTATGGTGGGAAATCCTGTATCAGTTTGGTACATTTTGAGTGATGCCCGACACTGTGAAGAGATATTGTTTAGTTGGAATTGCAGAAGACGGAGGAGGAACCCAGGGCGTGGAAGGTTGCTCCACTTGCACTTATGTGGGCCGTGTGGAGAGAGAAATAGGAGAGTTTTTGAAGGGTAGAGTAATTTCACACAGTTAAGAAATAGCCTCAATAGCCTCTTGGCCCTTATTGCTTTTTGGTGCATTCATGAGATTCCTGTATGTATAGACGATTGGGTGACGTTTGTAGAGAACCATTTGTTTTTATTAGGTTTTTTACTTTTTGGTCTACCACTTGTATGCAGGTTTTTGCCCGACTATCAACAAATTTTGTTTACTTCATAAAAAAAAGAACAGTCTTAAGCTCTTACGTATATTATTACTGCTCACAACATGGTAGCTGGCTGTACTCGAACAAAAGTTTTTATTTTGTGTGAATATTAGCTAAAAAAACTGCAGCCTATGAATTAGGACTTTGACTAGCTAATTAACTCCTTAGCTTTTGCACCTTCACAGGAACTCGAGTGTCTATATCTATTGAAGGCGTTTTCACGAAAACATTTTGAGCCAAAATCTAGCATGCGTGGATCTGATGATCTTGATAATGAAACAGCAATGAAAAAGGCCAAGAGAGGTCACGTTTCAGACCTGCTTTTAGAGCTTCCTATAGAGCATCAGATTTACGATATGGTTGATGCTGAGGGAGGTAGAGGGTTGCTATTCATTGAGGTATTGGATATTTTCTTTTATGAATATCTAATCTAATGCTGGTGTCATTTTGTTAGTGTTGCTGTTATTTTACGTGTATATTCTCTTCTTCATTTCTGGTGTAATTTCATCGATCTGTAATTTGTGTCTTGGATCATAATATTTTGGTTCTTTTGTCAGTCAACTTTGAACTCAAGTTGATTATGTCTTTATGATCATTTTTTGGTATAATTTCAGCCAAAGCCTCATTTTTTGTCTTTATGATCATTCTTCAAGCCTTGGATAATATTTTGAATCTTTTGTGAGTCGGGTATATGGTGATTTGGTACTCATTTATGCGTATAATTTGGATAATTTATAGTTGCATTCCTGTATTTGTGTGTGCATTGACTTTCAAAAATATCTCTTATGTGAGGGTTCCTTCATATGTACATATGTGATTCTTTGCCATTATAATGTTCACAGGTGTGCAAAAGGCTGGGAATAAACAACAAACAACACTATGGTCGGCTGTTTGATATTATTAACAGATTCGGAATACATATGGAGCCAGAACTCATGAACAAAGCCAAGGGTTACAGACTCTGGACACCTGGAAACCGTAATCCTGGAGCTTCAACTATCACTCTGAATGAACCAGTAGTAGACCCTTCGAAAATTTCTGGTTGCACTCCACTTGGAACAGATTTACAATTTCAAGAGAACTCGGCATTAACCATACAAGCAGTGGATGCTTCAGTTCCTGAAGGAGACAGTGTAGCTAATAGCGAAACTGTAAACACAGGAATCAAACCAAAAGTTTCTGATGGCTTGGTGCTGGA
The DNA here is from genome assembly GCA_005239505.1 of Nicotiana paniculata. Classification (NCBI taxonomy): domain Eukaryota; kingdom Viridiplantae; phylum Streptophyta; class Magnoliopsida; order Solanales; family Solanaceae; genus Nicotiana; species Nicotiana paniculata. The sequence continues at coordinate 16,581 of MDKI01040221.1, forward strand.
TGAGAAGGATGAATCTATCCTCCCACTTTTTCTGAGCAGATCACCGGACTCGACCGTCAAGGTAAGCAGTACCACTTCTGATCCAGAGTTACAGACTGTGACTGCAGCATCACTGAATGTTGCGCCAGTGGAAGCGCTGGCTCTTGCTGTGCCTACACCTTCAAGACGCCGATCTTATCCAAGGTATCCCTGTCTTACATTTGATGCAGCCAATGCAAAGAGGGAGCAGTGGATACTTAAACTTCTACAGGTGTTTTACTCGCCTGTTCTTTTAAGCTCTTCTGGCTGTTAGGCTACATATTTCCACAGGTGAAGGATCACAAAAATTTTGTCTTTAATCAGGAGGAGAAGTTCCTGGTCAGATCAGAGCTATACAGACGGATTCAGGATCTTGAGAAGGAGAAGACGACAACGACGGACAGAAAAACCTTAGATCGTTGTCTGAATAAGCTCTTGCAAGGAGGACATTGTAAACTTATCGTTGTTTATGTCCCTGTTCTAACAAATTGCAAAAACAGCCGTCGGATACAGGTGGTTTTGCACTCTTCGGTTTCTACTGTATCTGCTGAACAGATTCATGAGAGATTTAGGTCTTTTGAGACACAAATTCGCACTCAATCCTCTTCTCAATTGGAAAAGGGAGAGCCAATTCCTCAACTGAATGATCTCACCAGGACCCATAAAAGCATAAAATTGGATAACCAAGCTGAGCGAGCTGAAGCCATGCGTGCCAATGGATTTGTACTGGCCAAGATGGTTCGCACAAAGCTTCTTCACGTCTATCTGTGGGAATATGTGAATAGCTTGCCTTGTTGTGATGATGATTTGTCATCTTTTAAAAACGGTCATGACCTAAAAAATCCTCATAGTACATGTAAATTAATTGATCTAAATGCAGCCATTAAGGCCATGCCGCTTGAACTGTTTTTACAAGTTGTTGGATCTACTCAGAAGTTTGAGGATATGATAGAGAAATGTAGAAATGGGTTTTGCCTTTCTGATCTTCCTCTGCTGGAGTACAAGCGTCTGATGGATATCTTAGCGATTGGACGACTATCATGGTTGATTGACATTTTACGACGTTTGAAGGTATGATGAATTTTACTTCGAAAATTTCAATCGTTGATGCTTGGTGCAATGTGGTTTCTAGACGAGGCTTTCCCCATAATGTTTTGATTCCTAGAGGCTGTAGGAACTATTGGGATAGGAATGTTTCTATTGGAAGAGGAGTCCATTCATTCATGCTTTTCTCAAAAGACAAATTTTCTTCTATCTACATGCCCTATTTCCATAGGAGCCTAAAATGTTATCCAACAGTTCCGCTGGAGTTCACTTTCAGTTTCCATTATCCACTAGATGTATGCCAGAGGCTTTTCAATGAAAGGAAGAGATCATAACGTAGTTCAGGTTTCTTGTAGAGAATCTGATAAATGCAATTCAGTCACTGATATCTCTTGAATACATTCATATATTATTTAAGGGAGAACTTTGATGAGAGTGAAAATTGTTTTCTTTATAATTATCTCAGCAACTTTGTTCCGCTGGTATTCTAATATCAAGTTACTCTTTACCTATTAAAAGAAAATTGTTTTCTTCCAGAATATTTAGAACCTGCGGAGTACTCAAAGAAATAGCGTTTTCTGTAGTTTAAAGCTATTTGAGACACTTGTGGCACGTCTAATAGGTAACGAGTTTCAGGTATGGAGTTTCAGGAGTAATATTCAAAAAAAGTTGATAATTATAATTCGTGGTAACTGCCTTACAACATATCTCTCCCTGTGAAATACATTTTTACTAGCCATTCCTGTAAGTAAACTTAATCCTAAAGCTGCAAATATTAGTGAAAAAACTGGTAGTATTCACTCTCTGAAAAAGAAAAAGATTCATGTAAGGAAAAATCAAAACTGAGTTATGGAATTCATTATATTGATCTCCTTCCTGTGCGTTAATGAGAAAGTATTGGGTGTTAAGAGTTTCTGTGAGTTGTTTATGGATACAGTAGTTAATTGGTCTTGTAATTCTATATGGCAGTTGTTTCGGCTTGTATGTGGTGGACATCCAGAAACCACAGAAAATCTCCCTCATACTACTCTGACTCATGCATTGGAGCTTAAACCTTACATTGAGGAACCTGTTTGCTCAGTGGGTTCATCTCATGTTATTCATTGTCCAGATCTTCGCCCTCAAATCAGACATGATTTTGTTCTTTCAAGTAGAAAAGCTGTTGAGGAATACTGGAACACTTTAGAGTATTGCTATTCTGCTACTGGTCGTAAAGCCGCTTTGCATGCATTCCCCGGCTGCGCAGTTAATGAGGTTAATCCTGTTTATTTTTTTTTGCATTTCAGTGACTACTTTGAATCTCCATTCTTTGAGCGTAGTGATGTCCATGGGGAGCCGGATGACACCGTGTCTCTTTCATATGCAGTCTTACCTTGCATTCCTACAAGAAGTTGTCATATAGCAACTCAAGGAAAGGCCCAGAGTTTATAATACTTGATGCAACAGAGTGCTTAAAGCCGAGGGGCGTTAATAACCCAACTTATGTTGAAGTTTTGCACTTAATAGCATGTCTAATCATTTCCTTGGAGTTCGATTGGATCCTTGAAATTAGGAATGTGGGGCAATTTCTTGTTGTACTGCTATTTTTCTATGATTTCTTATTCATTATTTAAAAAAATTGTTCCATTTTACATTACAGCTGGAATAGGAGTTCAAAATGTTACTCTGACTTGTATATTGTATCAAATAATAATTGAAGAAAAATATTGAAGTAATGGTTGAAAAGTTACCTTAATAGAGGAAAGATCAATTCAAACTTTAAAATTTGAGTAGTGTAGTGATTTGAATTCTGGAAAGTTGTGAAATTTGTATAGAAATGGAATTAGAGTCGAGCATTTCGGAACGTCCCAAAATAGAAAGTGGCCTTGGAAAGGAAATACGAGCGTTTTTCATTGATTTGTTAATTTGGAGCAATAAGATGGATGCCGTGCAAGATTATTTCAATGCTTATCAAAAGGAAATAGATTGCCTTTTAGAACTGTCATTTGTTTATAAAGTATGATGGCTAACTTTGGTCAGTCTCTTCTCCTTTGCATGTTGATGGCTTGTTCGTGCTTAAAGGCTTCCTGCTGATGAGTATTATGTTTGGAGAACTGTTATTTTCGTTTCATCTGTTTTGTTGCAATTATATCTAATTTATTTATCCCTCTTTATTGTTTTTCCTTAGTTTCTGTTTGTGCTGAGAGGGAAGTAAAATGTTTGCCAGGTATTCCTCTTCCGGTCATGGGCCTCAGTTAGAGTTATGACGGCTGATCAGCGGGCTGAACTCCTTAAGCGTGTTATTAACGATGGCCCGCACAGAAAACTTTCATTCAAGGAGTGTGAGGAGATTGCTAAAGATCTGAATTTGACTTTGGAGCAGGTTCTTCTGTGTTTTCTTTTGCCCACTCTCTGAGTTGCAATAAGAAAATTGTTTAATGAACTTACAGGACATTTCGAAGTTGAATTTGTTAAAGAAGTACTACTCTGGCTGATTATCTCACTTATCTAACTGTTAGACTTGATGAATTTGTAACTATATCTTTGTATTAGGTAGCACATTTGATTAATGTATGAACGAATGCATCAAACAAGCACCCAAGGATGTGGCCTAGTGGTCAATGAAGTGGGTGAGAACCATGAGGTCTTGGTTCAAATCCCAGCGGAGGCAAAAACACTAGGTGATTTCTTCCCATCTATCTAAGCCTTGGTGGACAGAGTTACCTGGCACCTGGCACCTTTGCTGGTGGGAGGTGGTAGGTATCCAATGGAATTAGTCGATGGGGGCGGAAGTTGGCCCGGAAACCACGATTATCAATAGGAAAATGAAAAAGATTGCGTCAAACAACGCGTAATGATCTCTTTTATATGCATGAAAAGAAAAAGTAGTTTCCATTAGAAATCATCTTGATTGGGACTCTCATGTAATGAGTGAAGAAATTATTCTAGACTTTAAGGGATAGTCGTTTTGTTGTAGAAAACTGTGTTTTTGTTTGATTAAACAAATTTAATTAAATTAGTATTTTGGCTGTCACATTCTGAGAGGCTTTCTTACATGTCACAGGGGAAAAATAAGCTAATTCCAATTAATATGTCTCATTTAATGATAATGGTATTCCAGCCATACATCTTTCAGTCAGGTGACAATTCACTTGCAGGTACTTCGAGTCTATTATGATAAGCGACAACGAAGACTTACCAGATTTGAGCGAGCTTCAGATGCCGGAAAGGGAGAAATTCAACCAAATCAAGGTACACCTACATTATCTCCAAAAAAAAGGAAAAGATCTGTAAAAGGGAAATCCTCAAAGCATGCAGAAGCTGGCACCGAGTTTGGACAGCCCCATCAGACGTTTAGCCAGATAGTCAATGAGGAACAAAGCTCTTTCCCGTCTACTTCTTGCCCACACACATGCAGCTTGGAGGAATATCACGTAAGAGATGACGTGGTAGCTGCTGAAGAATCAGAATTACCTGAAGATGACGGGGTAGGACGTGCTTTTCTTGCTAAATGTGCCTTGTCAAGAGTAAAGCCTACACGCAGGGGAAAGTTTCATTGGACAGATGATGCAGATAGGTAAATGTTTTGAATTTTTGAATTTCTTCTACCTCAGGAGGTAAAAAAAACTAATGGCTGGTCGTTGTGACTTGTGAACAGATTTTTTCAAAGTTCCTGATGACAATTAGATTCTTAAGCTTAGATCCTTTGTCATAAAATTGGTGATTTACTGCCGCTCCCTTAATGCTTTATCAGTGTTAACCTGTTGCCTGGATCTATTTGTATTTTTATGCTTGTTACTTGGATTACATGAGAAACTTCATGTACAGGGAACTGGTGATTGAATATGCAAGACACCGAGCCTCTCTTGGAGCAAAATTCCATCGTGTTGACTGGGGAAAACTTCCAAATCTACCTGCACCACCTGATTCCTGCAGAAGGAGAATGTCGGCGTTATTGAGAACTAGTCCACAGTTCTGCGATTCTGTTATGAGACTGTGTAATGTGCTTAGTCAACGCTATGTGCATTACCTTGAGAAATTCCAAAATAAAACATTGAACCATGAGGGTCACCAAGCAATGCAATGTGATTTTTTTAAACTTACCTCAGACTTCCTCTCTCAAGAGCCGTGGGATAACTTTGACGATGCCAATATAAAATTGGCCCTGGATGATGCTCTGCGATACAAAAAGATAGCCAAATCAGCGACCGTGAAGGATGTTCAACCTTTCTTTGATAAGTGCTCAGATGTTAATACCGATGAAAGACATGTGAGATATTTCATGAACTTGTGTGGCATGATTTGTCCTGAATCTTTTAGATTTAGGCTTAGCATTTCGACAAAGATTTCAGCAACTTGAGATACCTGCACTTTCTCTAGATTGTTTGCAGAAGTGTAGCTTACTTGTGTTATAAAAAAACAAACTGTGACTAACTCTATCTTATATTTTCTTCACCAGATTGCTATTAGAATTTTTTTAATTTGGTTCATGGTCCCCTCTCTTTCAGGTTTCTTATGATCCTCAATCAGTTTTACCACTTTCTAGTGGCCAATATGTTGAAAATTTTCCTGGAAAGACTGAAGATTCTAGTGCACCATTAAGCTCAAATAGGATCTTGCAGAAGTATGTGAAACTTACAATTGGCGGTACCGCCATTAGCAAACGGTTATATGAATCAGTAGCTGTTGCTAATGCTGCAGAGCTATTTAAGCTCATCTTCCTCTGTAGCTCAAAATCTCCGCTTGTGCCGACCTTGCTTGCTGAAACTTTAAGGCGCTATTCTGAGCATGATCTCTTTGCTGCTTTCAACTACCTCAGGGACAAAAAAGTTTTGGTAAATCTTGTTTTTTACTATGTATTTAGCTGTTAGCCTTGATATATTTCTGACTCACACTCCCTCCATCTCAATTTATATGATGATCTTTCTCTTTTGAGAAGTTCCAAAATATTTGATACGATTCCATTAAGTATTTTACTTTATAAGATTTCCCCAACTTTTATGAATTCAAATTCATCAAACTATTCACATGCGTACTTCAATGTGATGTAAGATTAGCTTTTCATTCATCTCTGTAATATTTTCGTCCACTACACTAGTATAATAACGTCTAATATTTTGTGTGAGTCAAACGCCATATAGAGAGACAGGAGTATAAATTTACAGCTTTCTTTTGAAACTGATCTTTCATCTATATCCTATAAACTTAAACTTAGAAATAAATGAAATTCACTTTCAGTTTCTTTCAATAGGTTTTTTGTTGCTGCAAAGACCCACCCTGCATCTTGACCTATAATTTTCCTTTTTAAAAAAAAGAAGAGAGACTCATCCTGCATTTTTTTTTCTGGAGATAATTCCTAAGCTTTAAATCTTTTCTCCTTGCAGATTGGGGGAAATTCCAATAGTCCTTTTGTCCTTTCTCAGACCTTCTTGCATTGTATATGTATTTCCCCATTCCCACCTAATACTGGAAAAAGAGCTGCTAAGTTTGCTAGCTGGCTTTGTGAAAGAGAGAAGGAACTGATTGCTGAGGGGGTGGATATTCCAATTGATTTGCAGTGTGGAGATGTTTTCCACCTCTGTGCTCTACTTTCTTCAGGAGAACTATCAATTGCACCATGCCTACCGGATGAAGGTGTTGGAGAGGTTGAGGATTCCAGAGTAGCTAAACGCAAACACGATGACAGCGAATTTTCTGAGAGTGATACGTATAAAAAGTTGAAAACTTCAACGGCTGGTGATGGCGAGATTTGCTCGCGACGTGCAAAAGGTTTTCCAGGAATTAGGTTGTGCTTGAGGCATGCTGCATTTTCAAGAACAAAAACTATGGATTCACTCAAAGACATTGACAAATATAATCACATACTATTTGTTGAAGAGCATCAAGCCGTTACTACATCAGGCGCTGATCTTGGCAGTGTCTCATTCGACTCAGATGACCAAGAAAATGAACTTCATGATAGTGGGGTCCCATATACTGCAGTTTCTCCCACCGAGTCACCATGGCAAGCCATGACTACCTATGCTGAACATGTTTGTACTTTTGGTTCTTGCCCTGAACAGAACTCTCTGGTACATCCAGAAATGTTTAGGTCTGTTTATTCTGTTATTCAAATGGCTGGTGACCAAGGTTTGTGCATGAAAGACATCTCGAAGATTCTAAAGATGCAGGGTATGTAACCACAAACCTACAATGTCTTTTAACCCCTCCATTTAGATATTCATTGCATCTGGTAATTATTTTTCAGAGAAAAAGGTTTCGGAAGCTGTTGTTGAGGTGCTAGAAGCATTTGGACGAGTTTTGAAGGTTCGTCTGAACTAACAGTTAGCTATCTTCCCTTGTTTTCCCTGTACACCATCGGATGAAGTTTCATATGCACCTACTTAGAATTACTAATAAAAGAAGTCTGATGAAATTCTCAGTTGTGGTTTATCTGGTTTTATTTGTGATATATAATGATTTTCACTCATTTAACTGGATAGAAAATATTTGTAAAGAAATGATTTAAAAAGAAGTCTTTCTTGTAGAGAAAATAGAAGCTGTTTGGTTTATTTGTTTTTTTAACAGATCCATGTAATGGTTAGGTTGATGTGGATTCACCTGTGTAGATTTTTATGCTAGTTTTTTCTTGAAACTCCTCTAGTTTCTTCATCGTGGGTTTAACTTTTCTGTGTGGTGTGTTTGTCTTGTCACTTATGCATGTCTAAATCTTGAAAATTTACTTAATATGTACTGATGAACCACTCCTGAAAACCGATCGATATTACCTTGAAATCCTCAGGAGCCCCCAAACTTTGATTATTTTAGAATAATGGCTAACTTTAGTAGGTTTTAACATTAAATGACGGTTTTAAGTGCCGCATGAGATAAAAGATTCAGAGGATTTACCATATTCACCTGATTCTTTTTGTAAAGCATAGTGTACCGAACCAAATAGGAAGAGAGGGTGGGAATAGAAGCTATGAGCAGATGGGTAAATGCTTGGAAAATAAGTTCCCTTATGTCTTGAGTTGGTTTAGTGATATAGAAAATTTTGGTAGGTTTAAAAATGAATCAGGTGACTAGGCGCCAAACAAGTGTCTGTGTCTGCATAGTCGTCATAAACAGACACACATGGACTTCACAATTATTGTATTACTAGTAGATTGCTCCTGTTTCACTTTTGGTGTGTTGTCATTCTTCTCATTAAAGGGTTAGCATGTCTCTTGTGTTGTGGATTCATATATCATTCAGCTCCGGGTCCTACGAATAAGATTGACTTACATGCTGAATTTGCCGCGAACCAGCTTCTTTGCATATTAGATTGTGTGGAGCTAGCCACTAATACTCAAAATAAACCCATGACATTATGTACTGTGCTTGGTGTAGTTGTTTGTTTTACATGCGGATCAAAGGAAAGAAGGTATCGTGATAGAAGTCAAAGAGTATGAAACAAAGTACAGTAGATAAACCATTGGGCGTTCTGTTTGACTAATCATCTAGATCGACTCAAAAATGCAGGTCAATGCCTATGATTCTATTCGGGTGGTTGATTCTTTATATCGTTCCAAGTACTTTTTGACTCCAGTGGCTGCTATTCATCAAGATGCTACATTATCTTCTTGTGAAGATTCTGAGGCTAAAGTAGATGAGTCTATTACCCACAACGGAGAAGATCATAAAGATGTTGAGTTGCAGAAGGAAATGAGTGGGAATTCTGATAAGGTACACAAAATCACAATTCTTAATCTTCCTAAGGCAGTTGCTGAACCTTCAAGTGAAAAGCAAGCCATCAATGAGGCCAAAGGTTGTCGCCATACCGAAGCTAGTTCACCCACAAGAAATCACCCAGAAGAACCATATGAGCTCCGCTCTAATGGTTTGCATTTGTGTAAGCCAATATTGCCTTGGCTAAATGGTGATGGTACGACAAATAAGCCTGTCTACAAGGGACTTGTACGCCGTGTTCTTGGCATAGTGATGCAAAATCCAGGAATAGAACAGGTATGCCCTTTTACTTTTGCAAAAACATGGATACCTTATCGTAACCAGTGAATCTAGGCAATTTAGAACTGTCACTTTCTAAATTTGTGCATAATGAATTGCTTCAAAATGTTAGAGAAAAATTGATCTTTGTTGGTTGTAGATAAATCAGTGAATTCTCCTTATTTTTTGTGTAACTCTCTTGTTAAATGTAGTTTCATTTTTCATTGTATCCAATCTCCCCACTAGTGGAATTACACAGGGTATGTTGTTGTTGTAGTTGTATCCTGTCTTTTCCTATTTCCTACTACTTCACTTGTAGGCTTCTGTAAAAGGTGCGATCGTGTTTAGTTCGTTTGCTTCTCGATCTTTTCAATGTGCTCTCATAGATTTTCTGCTGTGTTCTTGAGAACACCACTTTCTATCATTTTTAAGTGCTTCATGTCATATGGGTTCACTCATTTCCCTATGAATATTGGGACTCAATCATAGGATCATTGTTAATCTTCATTTTGATCATTGATGAAAAAACTGTGCAAACAGTAACTAATTTAAACATCCAGTATGAGCTTTACTATTTATGTATAACCACCGTCCTCATAGCAAATTTTTTGTATATGTATTATATACACAGATACTTCTGATTTCATAATTTTAGTTTGAAACTGACTACTTAATTGTTGTTCAGGGTGATATTATCAGGCAGATGCATGTTCTGAATCCTCAGGTATGAATTTTACTTGCGTTTCTTCAGACTTGTCTATTATTTCTTTCTGTAAATTCCTCTAAGGTGTTCCATATTGCCTTTGTGAGTGTACCACACGGCCTTATATCTGAGCTTTCATTTTGGAAGTCCTGATATGCCTTTTGACCATAAACAAATTATCTCTTTACCCAGTAGTGGATCCAGGATTTAAAACTTCCAGCTATGTCCATTTATAAGTAACTTATTACAAAAATTGGCCAATTCTTAAAATATTACTAATATTAGCCAAACATTACTAATATTAGCCAATTAGCTATTTGTAGCAAATAATATCAAATTTGTGCTTTCTTTTGAGTGGGTGTTATTAGAATAAATTGGGTACATCTTAAATAGCTTGAATCTCAGTTTTGGGATGATTTGGTGAAGTTTTGAGGTTGTTTGAATTGAATACTCGAAGTAAAAACTGAACATAAAAAAAAAATGATATGTGTATCATTTGTGTATCACATATGTATCATATTTGTATCAATTATGTATCACATGTATACTTGTGTGTGAGATACATGCATGATACATTTGTCGCAGAAGAATTTTTTTAACTCGATTTAATTATGAATTTTGATGCAAAACCAGTCCAAATCACCTTCAATCTTCCTCAAATTTTGTATATTGACTTGTCTATATGTTTTCAATGAATTTCAATTATACCCATTGAAAAAGTTCCTTTTTTGCTTAGATTTTTGGAATATTGTATATTTTTTTTTGTATTTCATCACCTTATTTGCTACCTCATCCATGAAATTTCCTTTCGGTCTTGCATCTAATGTTGTTGCTAATCACGCTTAAAAATATGGAAGGAGATTTTTGCATGTGATTCTTTGGGAGAAAGAACCTTATTTATTTGGTTTTTTAATTTTTATATGTACTTGGCTAGTTTTGGTAAGTCTAAAACTAATGGCTAGAGGATGGTAAGTTGAAACTTATTTGGGACATTTGTGTAAGTTTCCCTTTAAATTCTTTGGGTTCAACTTTTAAGGTTTTTAGCATTGAACCCATTATATGTTTAAAATTATGGATTCCTATATACCATTTTTATAATTTTAATGAATTTTTGCATATAAATTTTTACTTGCATCGAAAGTTATGAGTTCAATTGAACCCGTCGCTAACACACTACATCCGCCCCGGTCTTCACCATAAGTTTCTCAAATCTAGTATCTTTTCTAGCTTGTTAGTGTTTTGCATCCTAGGCAGAGAATTGCCGGCATGTATAGTATCCATTAGTTCCTTAGTCCTAAATTTGCAACAAGGGGAACGATTAGATAATTAGATAACTAAAATAATGAAAGGTTTGGTAGTAATGGAGAACTCACTACCTGAAAGTCATCTTTTCAACAATTATTCAAAAAATCTATTTGCTAATAATGTGTTATTGGTATGATATAGACAACTCTTGATATTTAAGAGACACTTTTACCTTTACCTCTCTTATCTTCTAAAACATTCTTGTTGTGTCTTTTAGAGTTGCAGAAGTTTGTTAAATATGATGGTTCTGGACAACGATATCTTTATGCGTAAGATTCCTCAAACGAAACCAGCCGAAGCCCCAACACTTCTTGGTAGTCTTCTTGATAGCCACTTCAAGAAAGCGAAGTTAATTTCAAGGGAGCATTTCTTCGCAAACCCCGCTAGTACACACCTGTTGTAAAGAACAATAAGTACGTATTTATGTGGGCAGACGTTGGATCTAGTTATTTATTTGTTCTTCGCTTTGTGTCTCCTAGTACGGAAACAGCCTCTGGGGTCAGGTTTGCGTACACACTACCCTCCCCAGACCCCACTTGTGAGGACTCACTGGGCTTGTTGTTGATTTTTGTCTCCTAGTAGTTGTTTCGGAATGAGGTGTAGTAGTTGTTGTTGTAGTAGTCTCCTCGTTGATCTTTGTATAGTAATTTCTCATGGAAAAATTCTAACTTGTAGGTTGGGGTATACATGGACCGGGTTAGTTCGGTTTTGATACTAATTGCATCGGCTTTGATTGGTGCGATTTTGTCGGGTTTTCGTTGTTTTTTTTTACATGAATATTATTCCAATCTTACTTTATTAAAGTTTTGATAAGTGAATATATTTTTAGTAATATTGAAAAAATTGACAAACATATGATCTATTAAAATATTCTAATGGGAGAATTTTTTTTGTATTACATGGTAGTTATTTTCTTGTCGTCTAACAATAATTTTCGTTCATGTACATTTTCTAAGTTAACACATAAGAGGATCCTAAATATTTCAATATTTTTTAAAGAAAATTCAATATAAAGTCTTAAAAATATATATAAAAATTATATATTTATGTCAGTTTGGTTCGTGTTTTTTACTCAATACCAAACCAAGTCAAATCAAACCTAGTCGGGTTTTTTAATCGGTTTGGTTTGGTTTTTGGTTTGGTACGGTTTTCCTGTTCGGCTTGAACACCACCCTACTTGTGGGACATGTTTAGGTGACGAACCCCTTTAGTTAAGAAGCATTTTATCCGCTATTTATAGCCTGTTTGACCAAGTATTTTTTTGGCTAAAAATATTTTTTTTATTACTGAAATTACTTTCTTTCCAAAAGGTGTTTGACCAAGGAAAAAAGTGTTTTTGAGTAGAAAAATAAAAGACAAGTTCATGAACAATTTGTATTAATACAGTTATAGCACAAGAAGATTGTCTCTTACTCCTAAAAAATCCATGGATCCAAAGACGGTTAGAAGTATGTTTCACAAATGACTCTGAGACGAGAATCAAGAAATTAGTTGATAAATTGATGTATACCTAATTTGTTAATGTTTGGTTTTAAATCAAGAAGATGGGCGATATAAAATTTGATTTAGTATTAAGCTAGAAAAATTTTGAGCAAAACTGAATCAAAGTGAGTAAATAATTCATTTTACAATTTTTAAATTTAATAGAACTAGAAATTTAAAAAAAATAGAAACTATCTCTCAAAAAGCACTGCACAGACAACATAGATAGATCAAAAATAGCAAAAACTACAAACTACAAATGTGTATTTCTTCTACATATTTTAAAACCCGTTTGCATTAAAATAAAAAATCAGAGTTTATTAAATATTTAACAAAAACCAAAATGGTCACTTTCAACAAATTTAAAGGATCAAAGTTGCTAAACAGTATATTTAAGAGACTATATTCAAAACCAGATAAATTAAGGTAGCAGTCGCGGAGGTTGTTTGAGCCATGAACCCAACATCCTCAGCTGCTCCTAAAGCTCTGTTAGAGCTAAAAGCAGCTTTATTTCATGGCTTTAAATCGTTGAATCAGCTTAAACACATTCATGCACACCTTATTCGTACAGGCTTTGAACAAAACAACTATCTCTTAAACTTACTATTAAAATACATTTTAAACAATTTCAACAACCCTAATTATGCTAAACTTGTTTTTAACCAAACTCAAGAACCCAACATTTTTTTATACAACACTATGATCCGTGGGTTGGTCTCAAATGACTGTTTTCACCAATCTGTTGACTTTTTTAAATTAATGAGAAAGGATGGTTTTTTGCCTAATAATTTTACTTTTCCATTTTTGTTGAAGTCTTGTGCTAGGTTAGTGGATTTTGAACTAGGTGTTAAAGCTCATACACTTGTGGTTAAAGGAGGGTTTGATTGTGATGTGTTTGTGAAGACTGGTTTGGTTTGTTTTTATGCTAGGTGTGGGTTTCTTGATGATGCACACAATGTGTTTGATGATATTCCTGAGAAGAATATTGTTTCTTGGACCGCGATAATGACGGGATACATTGATTTTGGGAAGTTTAGGGAAGCGATTGAGTTGTTTCGGAGATCATTGGAGATGGGTTTGAAACCTGATAGTTTTACGCTTGTTCGCGTGCTGTCAGCCTGTAGTCGTGTAGGGGATATTAGTTCCGGTGAGTGGATACATAGGTATGCGGCGAAGATGGGTATGGGAAGGAATGTGTTTGTTAATACTGCTTTGGTTGACATGTACGCTAAATGTGGGAACATGGCGAGAGCTCGCGAGGTTTTTGATGAGATGGTAGAGAAGGATGTTGTTTCTTGGAGTGCTATGATTCAGGGTTACGCGGCGAATGGGCTTCCGAAAGAGGCTTTGGAGCTGTTTCACAAGATGCAGGGAGAGAACCTTAGGCCAGATTGTTATTCAATGGTTGGTGTACTTTCTGCGTCTGCAAAGTTAGGAGCCTTAGAAGTTGGCGAATCTGCCACTAGGTTGATGGAGATGGATGAGTTTTTCTCTAATGCTGTTTTAGGTACAGCACTAATTGATATGTATGCTAAATGTGGGAGAATGTTTTCAGCTTGGGAAATATTCAAGCAAGTGAAGGTGAAGGACAGAGTAATCTGGAACGCTGTTATATCGGGTCTTGCTATGCATGGTCATGTGAAATCTGCCTTTTGTTGTTTTGGTCAAGTAGAGAAACATGGTATGAAACCTGATGGAAACACATTCATGGGTCTCCTTTGTGCTTGTACTCATGCTGGCCTTGTCGATGATGGTCGGAAATATTTTCATAGCATGACTCACTTGTACTCTTTGGAACCAACAATTGAACATTATGGTTGCATGGTTGATCTTTTAGGCCGAGCCGGTTTGCTAGATGAAGCTCATTCGTTGATAGAAAGTATGCCAATGAAGGCTAATGCCATTATTTGGGGAGCGCTATTAAGTGGTTGCCGGTTACATCGTGATACCAAGTTGGCTGAACATGTACTTAAGCAGTTGATTGAATTGGAACCATGGAACTCAGGAAACTATGTTCTTTTATCAAATATCTATGCATCTAACAATAAATGGGATGATTCAGAGAAAATCAGGTCCACTATGAATGAGAGAAGAATGCAGAAGATTCCTGCATATAGTTGGATAGAGATTGATGGAATTGTTCAAGAATTTCTTGTTGGAGATACATATCATCCAATATCAGATAAGATATACGATAAACTCAGTGAACTGAGCAAGGAGTTAAGAGAGGCGGGCTATGTTCCAAAAACGGAATATGTTCTATTTGACATTGAAGAGGAGGAGAAGGAACACTTTGTTGGCTGTCACAGCGAGAAGCTTGCGCTTGCATTTGGCTTACTAAGTACTAAAGCTAGTGATGTTATCAGAATAATTAAGAATCTTCGTATCTGTGGTGATTGTCATACATTCTTCAAGCTAATCTCAAAGATAACAGAGAGAGAAATTATCTTGCGGGATAATAACCGTTTCCATTGTTTTACTAGAGGATCATGCTCATGTAGAGATTACTGGTAAGATTTCAGTTGGTAACATGATGTGCTAACTTTCTATCGAGCAAGTAATCGAGAAGAGAAAGAATATTAGAGAGGGAGGGAAAATAGAGGTCAAATACTGTCGTACTTCTATGCCGATCAGGGAAACTCATACAAAAAGCACAAGAGAAACACACCTAATATTTCTCTGTCAACAAAGAGTACAATCAACTAAATAAGAGGAGCAACGCTGTGCAGAAGCTCACTGCTCTTTGAGGCGTGGGTCTATCGGAAATAGCTTCTCTACCTTCACAAGGTAGGGATAAAGTATGCGTACACATTACCCTCCTCAGACCCACATGTGGGATTACATTGGGTTTGTTATTACTGCTGTAATGCTGTGCAAAAGTAAAAATACTGTGTCGAACAATATATGGTGTTGATCAATTTGCAGTTCCTTGTGGAGATATTGGGCTGTCTCATTGGAAGCCTTTATTCAAATGCCTGGGCTTGTTGCAAGCTTTAAATCAGTAGCTATATGGGATAGAAAAGACGGGGAGAGCTGGCCAACTGATAAAACACAATACTTGTATCAGTTGCAGAGAAAGAAACAACCGAATTTTTTAGAGCAAAAGGCAGAATGTAATGACCTTGAAACCCAGTTGTATTTTTTGCTATTCTTTTGGGGCAACATGGCTGATGTTAATGATACAGAAAAGTGTAGTTAGGTTTAAAAAAAATTAAATATGTATATATACTACGTACTGAATCCTCTTAATTTACTCGAGTCTTTAATTTTTATAATTTTGACATCCCGTCCCGCCACGGACTCTAGCCCATTGAGTGCTCTCAGTCTGTTAAACGGATGTCTGCAGCAGAAAAAGTCGTCTCTATGCACAGAAGTCACTGACGTGCTTAAAAGAATGTTCTTTTTATGAACCGAGAAATCCCTGAGGACAAGGTTAGATAGTAAACTCGTGCCTCTATCCTTTTCTCTTTTAGTATCTGCGACAGAGTTCGAACTCGTGATATGCGCTTAACCCACACATTATCTGGGTTTTTATTCATTGAGTTAGGGTTAGTTGTCTCCTTTAGCAACAGTTTTACTTCTATATTCATGGTTAACTTTGTTTTTCAGATCCTGGTATCTCTAGTAAATAGAAAAAAATTTCCAAATATGACATCGATCAGCTAGTTGTCTATGCAGAACCCAACTGACATATGCATCTCACATCCAAGTTCCAACCATGGCTAATTGAGAAAGCACATGTGCAAAGAATCTGTATTTGAACTAGTAAAGACTAGGGCTGATCAAGAAAATTGATAGCCGTGGCAGAGCAACTTATTTGTAATGTGCTGAGATTGAGCTATGGTTTTCTTACTTTACTAAAAACATTTTTAAATCCTGAATTCGCTTTTAAACCCTAACGAAAAACAAATTCAGTTCACATTTTAAAGGATGTTTAGCCAAGTAATAGTGCATACATACATACAACAAAGTAGCTAGCTAGCTGCAAACTGTATGCTTTTGGTGAATGGTCGACAATCAAACTTTTCAAACCAATTATCTTTATGATAATCTCATTACAAGAAACAAGGAATAACAAAATCCCAACAACAAAAAGAAAAATGCTAGGTGATATTTCCAATCTACCCAAGTTTTGCTGGGTAAAGTTACCAGTTACCAGGTACTTGTGCTGATAGAAGGTAGCAAGTAGCGCGAAATTTGGCTTGAACACCACTAAGAAAAAAGGAAACAGGGAACAGAAATCTTACAAGATTAATGTCAAAAAGGCAACTAACACAAATGTTCATCAAACATGTGAATCTCTCTTTTTAATAAAATGAGGAACAACAATCGTCCAAGATTAATGCCAAAAAACTCAGTAAACCAACTAACAAGTCTAGCTACGTATTCGATAGAACCTCTATATTACTCATTTTGTCCTAGATTTCAGAACTCATATACTCAAAATTCTGATTCCGCGACTAATATAAATATTCATCAAACAAAATACTTAACCATGTAAATCTCTTTTGAATAAACTCATTACAAGAAACAAAACACGGAATAACAATGTTCCAAGATTACAAGTTCGACAGAACCAAGTAGCTTCAGCTCGGACTCTATATCACTTATCTTGTTCTAGATACCAAAACGCATATACTCAAAATCCTGACTCCGCGACCAACACAAATATTCATCAAACAAAATACTTAACCATTTGAATCTCTTTTTTCTTGAAACCACATTTCTCATAGAAAGCTCTATTCCCTTCAGTACAATCAAGTATTACCTTATAACAGCCCATAGAATAAGCATGATCAGCAAGATAGTCAACAATTTTTTTACCTAAATGCATGCCCCGTGTACTCGAATCAACAACAACATCCTCAATATGTCCAGCTTTTCCACAATTTCTTACGAATTTTTTTTCAATAAATACACTTCCTGTTGCAACAATTTTTCCAGATTTAACATCTTCAATTACACAAATAATATGTTCATCTCCATATTTAGTAATCTCTTCGAATCTTTCTTTAAATTTTTCGTCTGTTACAGAATCACAATCAGTCAATTGTTTTAATAATTCAATGAAACCTTTTTCTTTGTCTGAGATCTTCAATTTGCGGATATGGAATGTGTTTCCTTCAGTAGAATTATTGCTCTGCATTTTTGCTTTCAAAAAGTAACTTGTAAATGAAATTTATAAATCAAGATCTCACTGTAAATTAAGAAAATAATAAAAGGCATAGGAGAAGGAATTGATCTTACGAGTTGGTGAGAGAAGGGAGAAGAAGATGGATGGGAACTGCTTTTTGTGTTACGATTTTTAGATTTATTGTTACAAAGTGGGCTTGAGATCTGAAACGTACAAGGCCCAACCCTTCTGTCCAAATGGACCCACAGTGATGATTTTACTTTCTTTTTTTTAAATTTTATGACATCATTGTATGAACCCTCCATCTCAATTCTCAACTGATGAAGGCAGGGGTATGACATCACTAGGACCTTAAAATCAATTAAAATTTTAGTTATTAATTTTTTTCTTTTTTGAAATATTTATAGTCTTAATATTTAGAATTTTAAAATTGATTAAGATTTACCTTACATGAATTCTTTTCCTAATTAAAGTATGTAATGTATTTATAATTGGTAGTACCAAAATTACAAGAAAATTTAAGGCTAAACATTAACTACACGTAGAAGGAGTTATTGGGCATAAAGTTTTTGAAAATTAAGTATAATTTGTTTATGTTTTTTTCCTAATATTTATTATCTAGATATCAACTAAATTTTTATTTATTAAATTTATCCTCTTTATTTGAACTAAGACCTTATATTTAGGATTTTGATATCAATTAGAACTTAATCAAAATCAATTAAACTCTTATCTTATACAAATTATTTATACCTATAGCTATCCATATATTATATACTATATTAAAAGTACGAACATCCTTAGCGGAATGTTGTTCGTCTTTTTTACAATTTAAAAAGTGATTTAATATTGGATAAAAGTGTAAATTAATTTTTTTTCCTAATATTTAAGTGAAATACATCAAAATTTTGGTATTTAATCTTTTCTTATTTGAATTATGTAGAAACTCCTAATATTTATGTTATATAAATTTATTTCTTAAATTTCTAAACACTAAAAGTTACTATTGTAAACTACCAGAAGCACATTAGGACGAGTAAGAAAATATCTTTAAATAAACGGTAAGCTTACATTTAAAAAAATTCATATTAATAATATATAACATACTTTAATTTTTTATTTACATATTGTAAGATATGGCCATATTAAATCACAAACCCAATTACAATATTTAATATAAGATACTTAGATTTATATATTAAAATTACCAGTAAATTATACTCTAATTTATAAGATCGTTTAAACTATAACCTTCTACATATTTTTTAAAACTATGCTTATTTAAGTAATATAGGAAGTCAAATAATATTATTCATATGATTTTTTTAAATTTATTCTCGTCGATAAGGATTCACGCGCAACGCGCGTACTCTAGAACTATCCCATCTAGGCACGAAGGTCCTCAACGAAATGTCGTTCACCTTTTCTGTCCTTTAAAAATAGAGTTCATACTGAACAAAATAGTCATTTTATAATTTTACTAGGACTTTAAAATCAACTAAAATTTTAGCTATTAAATCTTTACTTATTTAAAGTGTATAAGAATTGCTAAAATTTAGGATCGCTAAAATTTTTACCTTATAAATAAAGAAGCTATAGCCCTAGAAAAACTTTATTTTTATAGACATCATTAAACCCAAAATTATTCTAAGAAACAAAGAAAAAGAAGAGAAAGTCAAGTTATGGATGAACTAATTATTTAATTATTTGGAGTTTGTAATGCTTTATTAGATATTCTAGAAAAACAAAACCTTTAAAAGGTTTGATAAAAAATAATTATTAGTTATATGTCATAGGATTCAAAAAAACAAAATCTTATGGAATGCTATAATAAAAGGTCGTATCAATATATATTTTTTGGGGTCAAACATAGTAACAATATGTGATTTTGTGACCGATATTAGGTTTTCTATCTTAGCCAATAGTTTCTTAATCAATCTTTTCTTATTATAATTATTCAATTTAACTATAATATCTTTCATATTAATTTTTAAATATTTAAGACCTAAAAATTAACTAATTTTTTTTTATTTGAACTATGTAGAGAGATTTAGCATTCAGTACTTTAAGTAAATTAAATTTTAATTAACTTATATAATTATTTTTTATTTGAAAGATATAACGTAATTGCAATCCCTTCATGTTACAACTAAATATTTAAAACTTGGGATGAACTAATATTAAGAATTTGAATCGACAAAACATAAATTAGTTCCATTAATGTTAAGGCCAAATAATTAAGTCTAAAAATTCAAATCAATTATTTGTCAAATTCGTCGTATAACTATAACTATTTTTCAAGTTGAGAAACTCTTAGGATACCTAAATTTATTTTTATAAGAATAGTATTGACGGTGAAATATAATCAGAAAAATTAACACAAAAGAGTTTATAGATAAGTTTTTTCAACTAAAACTATATGCTATATTTTAAGGAGTATAGTCTTTTTTTTTTATTACAAACATATCTATACTATATTAAAAGCATGAATGACCTTAATGAAATTTCGTTCGCCTTTTTTACCCTTTAAAAATAGATTTTATATACGACAAAATTGTAATTTATATTATTTTCCTAATATTTAAGACTTTAGAATTAATTAAAATTTGGTATTAAATCTTTCCTTGTTTGAAATATTTTTGTAGATTCTTAATTTAAAATTACTTGAGATTTACCTTACATAAATTATTTAATATTTACTTTGTAATATCTTGAAATTAACTGAAATTTTATTTATTAAATTCTCCATATTTGAATTAAGTTCTTATATTTAAGATTCTCAAACTAATTAAAATCTAATAAAAGTTAATTTAATTTAACCTTATGTAAATTATGTTCTTATTTGAACAATGTGTAATAATCATATAAATTCCTTCCATGCTAACTTAGAACTTTATATATGCACTATAATATATATTATATTATATTTGAACTCCTTTTTTTCACTAGCTTGCTATCCTTTTTGAGTATTTTTATTTTTCTGGTTTTTATTACACTTTGATTTTGTATTCATTTGACATTCATAAATTATTAATTGCATATTGATATATTTTAAATACTATCCTTCAGTACTATATAAGTTTTCAAGGGTTATATTTTCTTGCTCGAGCTGAAAAAGAAGTATGATAAGTTGTAAAATTGAAATTATGATTGGAACAAATTTTAAGTTGAATTATTGACTAATGATTTAGGATTTTTATGAGACAATTTCTTCTTGATTGAGTTAGTTATACACTATTAATGTTCATGATCATCCTTAGCAACTTACACTTTTATTTATAACTCAAGCATAATTTTTAAATAAATTAGTACTCGTCGATACGAGGTACACATATCGCGCGTACCTTAACACTAATATGACTAATAAGTGAAGAAAAGGCAAGCCAAAACTGACTCCTAACAAGTTGCTGCCGACAGTGTTTTGAATCGTCCAATGTACTGTCATGGAGTTTTACCTTATCAAGTTTGACATTCATAACCATTGCAGTGGATTTCAATAGTTGGCAATTAATCAATTGCTTTTTAATTTGTGGCCTTTTTCAATTACAAATCCAGATAATGGCATTTTTTTTTGGATATCATGATATGTCTAAAATCATAAGTTTTAGAAATCTTTTTTTTAAAAAAATCTTGATAATTGCAACCACACCTAAGTTTTCATTTATTTTGTTCTTTTCATTTGTTTGCATACAAGTTATCCACTGTCACGACCCAATTTCTTTCATCGTGAACTGTCATGACGGCACCTAGTCTTTACGATTAGGTAAGCCTATTATTGCAGAAACGAAAAAAAACATAAGGATAAAATCCAATAGATGAAATAAATACGTAAAAACAGTGCCACTCGGCATATACAGTGATCATCACTCCCCAAAACCCGGAATGTCGCCAGCCACAAGCTTCTAAGAGTCTCTACTGCTCTATACATAAGTGTTTGAAGAAAAACAGGGGAAATTTCTATACAAGGGAGTAGAAGGGAACTCCGAGGTCTGCAGACGCGAGCAAAAGTACCTTGAAGTCTCCTGAAGCAGCAATCACACACTAGACCTGAGGCTGATAACATGTACCTGGATTTGCACACGGAAAACATGTGCCGGAAAGTTTATGAGTACACCACAATAGTACCCAGTAAGTGCCAAGCCTAACGGCGGTCGAGTAGTGACGAGGTCAGGTCAGGGTCCTACTGGTAAAATATAACAAAATAAGACAGGAAGAAATATCGCGGTAAAATAATTACAGAATATCAACAGGAATAGAAATCAATGATAGTCTACAATTCAGAACACAGTAATAGCAACAGGGAGATCTCCCGGGATACCGTCTTGTAGTTCCAAAGTAAATATGCAGTACAGGGGGAGGGGGGATCTCCCGGAATACGTCCGTAGTCCCAAAGTAAATATGCAGTACATGGGGGATCTCCCGGAATACATCCGTAGTCCCAAAATAAATATGCAGTACAGGGAGATCTCCCGGAATGCGTCCGTAGTCCCAAAGTAAATATGCAGTGCTGGGGGATCTCCCGAAATGCGTTTTGTGGTGCCAAAGTAAATATGCAGCTCAACCACTAAACACAACAGTTACGGCATTGAAATCTACAGTTAGGCTAAGTTCAAACCAAGAAAACAGGAATTTCACTAAACATGCTACATAGAGTTCAAATAGACAGTCAAAACAAGTAGGAATACTTTCCTAATCTAAACAAGGTAATTACATATACTAGTGTTGTTCAAACAAGGAAAAAAACAGGCTATGATTTAGTGAAAAATGAAGTTTTACAATAAATAGCCCGTGTACGTACTCGTCACCTCACATACAGGTCGCTTATATATCAAACAGTACCAAATCCTAAGGGGAAGTTCCTCCACACAAGGTTAGGCAAGCC
Organism: Nicotiana paniculata; assembly: GCA_005239505.1. Taxonomy (NCBI): domain Eukaryota; kingdom Viridiplantae; phylum Streptophyta; class Magnoliopsida; order Solanales; family Solanaceae; genus Nicotiana; species Nicotiana paniculata. The sequence goes on from MDKI01040221.1 coordinate 39,093, forward strand.
ACTTACCTCGAATTACTCTCAAATCAATCCAAAACCATGCTCTTGCCACGAGTATCCAACTCCGAATGACTCAAATCTAATCAAATCAATTACATAAAGTAAATATAACTATGAGTAACTTATTTAGCTAATGAATTCGAAGCTAAGACAGGAAAATAGAAAAAGGCCTAAAAAGCCTCTCCGGGCCCACGGCTCGGAATCGGGTAAAAGTTACCAATTTAGAATACCTATTCACTCACGAGATCACTCGTACAAAAATTATCTAATTTCGATGTCTAAAACCCGTTCAAAACTTAGAAATTCGATTGGGAAACTTTTTCCCCCAATTCCCAACTTTTGCATCCAAATCCGAAATTAAACGGAGAAAACGAATATAGATTAATGAAATACAACCAAAAACAAGTTAGGAATTGTTATCCCAAAGTTTTCTCTGAAAATCCCTCAATAAATCGCCTTCTCCCGAGCTCAAAAATCAAATTTGTGTGAAAATGAACATAACCTTCTATTCTGCCCCTTTTCTGCCCAGCGATCTTTGCACCTGCGGGCTATGGGTCGGACCTGCGACGCCGCACCTGCGGAAAATCACTCACAAGTGCGGAAACCACTAAAGGGGATGGGTCCACATCTGTGGTAAGGGGGCCGCACCTGCGTGTACGCGCCTGCGGAGCACTGTCCGCGCCTACGGACGTCTTCCGCGTCTGCGTTTCTTTTTCGCATCTGCAGGCATCACAGATGCGGCTCATTCCTTTCACCTGCGACCCCTGACCAAGCCTTCCATTTCCGCATGTGCGCCTTGTCCTCCGCACGTGTGAGTTCGCACCTGTAGTCTCCACTCTGCAGTTGCGAAACACCAGACACCAGAAATCTTCAGCGACTTCCTAAGTCCAAGTTAAGGAGATAACCTTTACACAACTCATAAAGAGTTCTACTTTATAAATAATAAGTTAATAATATAGATTTACCCCCACCGATTTTCTTCTATTTAGCTACATTATTAGATTCAAAAGAATATGAAGATCTTATCTCATGTATTATTTCTCAGCACATCACATCATCGTAGTAGTTTACTCACATTAATTATTTTCATATGAAAGAATTCAAGACCTCATAGTACCTTATAGTAGCTAATGTGTCACTTATGAATCATTTTAAATGACTTTATTTAGAGAACCAAAATAATATTCTCATGACTCAAATAAAACTAGTTATGCCATATTTGAATAAATGTAAGGCAAGAATATTAAGATCTCACAAGATTATGAACAACTACCCATTCTATATCATCATCAATAAATAATTTAAGAGAGTAATATTTTAATTAAAAGATGGATAAATGTTCTCAAAGCAGTAGAATATATCCCGTTTATATGACACTAAAAAGATGATTTTACTTCTTTATATTTTTTTATTATAAGACAACTTAATATCATTTTATCACTAGATCAACTTAACATTAAAAAATTCACCATTTTAAATACTAATGGAAATAAAAATACAACATGAGCTTTTCCATCATTTCAAAAAATTAAATTCACAAAAACTCAAGAGAATCACTTTTTCGATATTATATATATCAACTTGAGGCCAAAGTTCTGCCTATTATATTCTCACAAGAATAAGCAAAAAAGAATAAAAAACTAAGAAGTGTTATAAATATATATTATATAATGGATGTTCATTTAGTACTCCGTTGTAAATAAGTTTCCTAAAGAAGCTTATCCATATGGGACACTGCCGTAAATATGTTTATCTATTTCGTACTCTATTGAAAATAAGCCTACTGAAGAAGCTTATCATTTTGGTACTCCGTTATGGATAAACAATACCCCCAGAAGAAGATTATCTACATCTGGTACAGTAGCAGCCTACAAGCAGCTTACACAACAGCTTGCAGTAGCAGCTTACACAGCAGCTTGCAGTAGCAGCTTGCATTCTTCTATAAATAGAGGAGATTTCAGTTCATTATGTACATCAATTTGAAAGTTCAATAATATATCAGTTTCTCTCTATACTTGTCTTTAGTTTATTTACTTTACAGCCGTTATTTTATAACACGTTATAAGCATGGAACTCTGTCATCTCGAGCAAATACTTTGAAAGTATCAAAGGTACGAACTTTCTTTTTCTAAATATTGTCAAATCTTTCAAAACTTAAATTTGTAGCCCTGGATATATCGAGCAAAAGCTACATGTCTTGTGTGCTTGATGCTGAAATTCGTCTTGATGCAATGAGTCTGGCAGACACCATCAAGGACAAAAATCAAGCATCAAACCAAGACCGTGTCAAAGCCATGA
>ML365974.1:0-19994 GCA_005239505.1 Nicotiana paniculata
CTACATATATATATGTATATATATACACATATATGTATATATATACACATATATGTATATATATACATATATATGTATATATATACATATATATATATATACATATATCTATATATACACATTTGGTAAAAAAATAATGTCAAGCCGCTCGGTCTTTATGTACCACAATGAAACCAAGGAAAACAACTAATACTTTCCCAAACATGATTGCAACAAGGCTTACAACAATATAACAAGCCAAGTAATTATAGAAAACAACAATGAACATGAAACAATTAAAAACATGAAGCAATTAGATTGGAAATGGGGAAGGGATCATGTAAGTGGACCATTTGGTGGTGCATAGATACTCGTCACCTCACCTATACACCACTCACATGCAATTTCACATAACAATTTAGTTGGGGATTCCTATTCCCTCAAGTCAAGGTTAAACCAAGCACTTACCTCNACATGCTTTTTCACGTAACAATTAAGTTGGGGATTCATATTCCCTCAAGTCAAGGTTAAACCAAGAACTTACCTCGATTTCGCAGGCCACTCACTGTTCAGTTATAGCTTTTCCTCTTGAATTCACCTCCAATACACTCGAATCTAACCATAATTAACTTAATATCATTAATTAATGCTAAAGGAACTAACTTTACTGAAAATTATAATTTTTCCTAAGTTTTCTCAAAAAAAGTTAAAACCCGACTCCGGGCCCGCTTGGTCTGAACTCGGGGTTCGGACCAAATTATGTTTACCCATTCACCCACAATCTCGAATATATAATTAGTTTCTAAATCCGACCTCAATTCGAGGTAAAGATTCGATTTTTATAAAATTCCCTAATTCTACCCAAACCCTCAATTTTTACTATGAAAATTCTTAGTTTTTGATTTAAAAAGTGATGAAAAATATTGGGAAATTGAAAGAGTAAAGTTTAGAATTGATTACCAACAACTTGGGGATGAACTTTGATGAAGAAATTCGTCCTTAGGACTGTGGGGTTCGAAAATTATGAAGAAAGAGGATTTTGTCCATGTTTAAAAGGATATTTATATAGATGGGCAGGCCCTCTACGCATTCGCATGGTCCTGCCCGCATTCGCATAGGGTCAGGCCTTATTGTCCTTGGCGATCGCGTGGGGAGGGGGGGGGGCTGCGTTCGCATAGGGTACTTGGGCTCCCCTCCCCTCAGGCCCAATTTAACCCAGTGTGTTCGCATAGGTAAGCTATGCGTTCACATAGCACAATTGGTGAACCCCCAGAATTTACTCTATGTGATCGCGGTAGTTACTATGCGATCGCATAGCACAAAAGATCATTGTGCACCAGAACAGAATTTTACATCAACATTTTACATGTTTAAATATCCCGTGGCCTATCCGAAACTCACCCGAGCCCTCGGGGCTCTAAGCCAAATATGCACGCAAGTCTAAAAATATCATACAGACTTGCTCGTGCAATAAAATCAAGAAAATAACATGTAGAACTATGAATTAAACCTCAAAACTCATCATTTTTCTCAAGAACACTTAAAGTTCATTATTTCTCAACCGGACGTCCAAATCACAACAAATAAACTCCGATTTTCACCAAATTTCATAGTTAGCAATTAAATACTATAAAAAATTTGTACCAGGCTCCAGAACCAAAATACGAGCCCGATACCAATGGTTTCAAACATTAATTATTTTATTTATTTCATTAATAATTCAGCAAAACAATTTCTTTTAAAAATTGATTTCTAAGGCTTGGGACCTTGGAATTCATTTCTGGGCATACGCCCAAGTCCCATATTTTACTGCGGACCTCTCGGGATCGTCGGAATATAGATCTGGATTCGTTTACTAAAAATGTTGACAAAAGTCAACTATAATTAACTTTTTAACTCTAGAAATTACTATTTTCCATATTTTCACATAAAAGTTTTTCGGTTTCACGCCCAGACTGCGCACACAAATCGAGGTGCTTAAAATTAATTTTTTATGATTAATAAGCCTAGAACGGAGTTTAAATTCATAGAATAACTCATTGGGTCATCACAAATAAGCATAATATTCTTTATGATTGATCTGCCCTTAATAAAGCCAGACTGATTTGGAGAAATCAGTTTTGGCAAAATCTTACCCAGCCTATTGTTCAAGATCTTAGAGATGATCTTTGAGGTCACGTTTGCTAGGCTAATAAGCCTAAGATCAGAAAGAGACTTGGGATGGTTCACTTTAGGAATAAGGATAAGACAAGTATGCGTTATAAACCTTGGAAGGTCATGACCTGCAAAGAAATACAATACAAGATTAATAAGGTCTGTTTCAATAACATCCCATGAATCTTGAAAAAATAAAGAAGAGAAACCATCAGGTCCAGGCGCAAAATCATGGTGCATTGAAAAAAGAGTGTCGTTAATCCCATTCACAGTTGGAGTTTCAATCAACTTCTCATTGTCTTTCTCGGTCACAATTTTAGTAATACAATCCAGACAATTTTTATCTATATGTTCAGGGGTTGAGTTAAAGGTCCTTGTAGAAGCTGGTCGCTTCATTAGCTATTTTATCTTCCTCCTCAATCCATTGATCATCACTAGTCTTGATTCTATGAATAGTCAGCCTCCTTCTCTTTCTGGTGACAGTTACATGGAAAAAACTTGTGTTTAGATCCTCCTTCTTTGGCCCAATGTATGTTAGCCTTTTGTTTCTAGTATGCCTTTTGAATCTTGAAGTGTCTAGTAAGTAGAGCTTTCTTTCTGTTTAAAGTATACCTCATCAATTCATTATTATTCAAGAGATATTGTTCCTCTAGTTTCTCAACTTCCTTTTCCAATTCATTGGTGCCAGCAAAGATATCTCCAAGCACTTCATTAGACCATTAGGAGAGTTTAGAGCTGGTTCTCTTTAGTTTTTGATGGAAGATCCAAAAAGGATTACCACTCACCTCGATATCCAATGCTTCTTTAACAATATTTTTAATACCCTTATTGACTGGTCCACAAGTTGAGGAACTTAAAGAATCTCATAGGTGGCATCCCGGCTTTAGAAATCCTGAACCAAAAGGGTGTGTGGTCAGAGTTAACTCTAGGGAGATGAGTAACTGATGAACTGGAGTATTTAGAAGCCCATAGGTGGTTAAATAACACCCTATCAAGCCTCTTCAAAATTCTCTTATCCGGGGCCCAGTCATTGCACCATGCGAATTTGGAGCCAGAGAAATTCATATCTACAAGATCACAATCCATGATGCAATTAATAAAAGGAAGGGCTTTTTATGTTTATGAGGAAGTCCTCTGTCTTTCTCTTGGGCTTCCGTAATACAATTGAAGTCTCCTGCCATGCATCAGGTAATAAAGGCAGAAGAGAGTATCCTAAGATCATCCCACTGTGGAACTCTCAAGTCATACTTGGTTTTAGCATAAACAACGGAAATCAAAAGCTCTTCATCACTGCTTAGTTTGATGGAACATGTTAGGACTTGCTCTTGATTGTCCATAACAGTGCAGTCCATGTAATCCTCACGTATGATCCATATCTTGTTGTTAATGTTGCAAAAATCATGTGTAAAACCTAGCATTCTTTTGTACTTTTGAAGCTTCTCACAACCAACAAAAGGCTCAAGAATAGCAATAAAAGAGATTTTGTTGTTAAGTTTCAGGAACTTTAATCTTTCAAAGGCATTTTTAATGCCTCTAATGTTCCATATGAGTGTACTAATCATGAGAAAGATTGGGCAGGGGTGATGAGCTTAGCTCTTGATCTTGTTAGAGGGTCATTACCTCATCCTCTACTTTTTCCTCTCTTATAAGATCCTTATCCCCTTGGTGATAGGTTGTGGTTCCCTGTTACTTCCTCAAATTCCTGTGAGACATTGGGGTCAGATAATATATGAGGACTAAATGAATTAATGAGGTGCTCATTAGTATCATCAGCATCATTTCCACTGCCTATTTAAGTGCCACCATCCTCACTTTCTTCACTAGAAGTATCCCCATTGATACTTTCATATTCTTCATTATCATCATCAGACATGACTTCATTTCCAGTATCAAAAGGGACATAACTTAATGAGGGGATACTAATTTGAATAGGCTCATACTGGGGATTAGACTGAATAACTTTTAACTTGTCTTTAGCTATGGATTTAAGAGATTGGCTATGTGTTTCATTATCTCCTCTGTTCTCAGGAGATTCAGGAGCAAATGAGGTAGAACAGTTGAGGGGTATTATCATTAGTATCCATGTTGTCTTGTGAAAGGTCCTGAGCATCTTGTGGTTGAGAGGGATTGCCTAGCAGAATATTTCCTTGAGGGGTTGATTCTTGGTCTTTTTGTGGTTGGATAGGGGTTTGGATATTTTGAGATATTTGAACAGTGGTAGTAGTGGTATTTTTCTTGCATTTAGTGCTCGACTCAAGAGGCGTGACTTGGCACATTGATTGATGGGAGGTGGATGTGGATTTTGGTTAAGGATTTGACTTGGTACTTGTTTCAGGAATGTCTACAAGCTTAACAGGTTGGACGCTTTTATGGATAGATTGATGATCATTGCTTTGTATAGTTTGTTGACCTTGCACGTTGGTATTGTTGTTATGTTTGTCACCATTTCCTTCCGATTCAATAGGTTTCTCTATAATATTATCCGTTTCATGAGTGCTTATGTCAGCTAAAGTTTGAAATGTATTTTTGGTTTGTTCCTCTTCCCTTTGGATAAACTTTCCAGTTTTTCATATTTCTGAGTTTTCTTTCGGCTTTTCCTCTTCACTTACTGGAATGGCGCCTCATCCTTTTCATTTTACATATTGGGGGTGGATTCAGATGTTATTACTTCCTTTTCTTTACCTTTCTCCTGCCTTATTCTGAGCTCCATGTCATTCTTTTTGGTATAGCAAACATTCTCGGCATGACCTTGCATACAACAATAATGACAGTAGTCATGAACTTGTTCGTATTCAACTTTGAGACAAAAACCATCCTCATTGCCGTTTTCTAGTCTACTGTAACCAACACTAATTTCCTCCTCTCTTGGTTTGGAAATGTCAATTTCAATTCTCAATTTTTCCACATTTCCCCTCGACTTTGAGAAGGTAGCTTGATTTGGGGCTAGTGCTTGACCCAATGAGCTGACCAATTTAGTTAAAATGTCCTAGCGGAAGAGGTGCCATGGGAGTTGATGTAGCAGTATCCAAAAAGGAGCTAAGGGTGTTTCAAGAGACCATGGAAGTAGTTTCATTGGAGATCCATCTATGTGTATAAGTCTTCTGAAGTATATATTATTGTAGTCAACAAATGTGGTGAAATCAATGTAAACGTGCTTGGGGTCAAAGTATGCAATCATAACTAGAGATTCAGTGCGTACTGACTAATAAAGCTCCTCCTTATGTTTTCCATTGTAGGTTTATTCCTGAGAAATCTCCCAACCAACGTAAGCTTACATGCCTCGGCTAAGTTGACGAAATAGTCTTCTGCAGAGAAGAAGACAATTGGTTTACCAATATGGGACCAATTTCTTACCTCAATCGGTGGTTTCGAACTGTTGGAAATGTGTGAATTGCCTGTGAGCTTATCCATGAAGGAAGATTTCGATGTGTTCGAGGAGTGAGTTCGGAGAGGGAGATGAACTAGGGCTGATGGGATTAGGTTAGCCGTGGGTAAAATTGATGCAGTGGATGGGATCACCCCAGGGGGGATCCTTTGTATGTGCCATACGCGCTTATTCGAGATCGGCTACGGCGGAATAGTGGTGGCGCATGAAAGGGAATCGTTTGGTTTAAGGAGAGAGAATAGAGGATTTACAACGGTAACTTTTGACTTTTATTTCACGGTATGTTCATAGTTATATATGCATAATGTTATAGTTATTGCGATAACTGTTGGAAAAAAAGTTCAAGTGGTATTAACTAATATTATGGTTTGAAATTCTATTATATAGAAAAGGAAAGATGGTCCACCAAAGGCATATATGTCATTTCAGAAAAAATCTTGCATTATTTCCATTCATTAAATGCAAATTGTGTCCTCCTTGATACACGTGAACCCTACATTCTCTTAACCAACACACTCTTTTATAAGTTTAAATTCATTATTGAAAGACTACTTTTGCAGGGGATTACTTCGTGCAAATACTCATTCCCAACGTTTTTTTCTCATTTGATAAAATTATTCATTTTTGTTTTATTCAACTAACAGATTTCACAGAAAAAGTAATTTTAAGTTTTAAATAATAAAGTAACAAAAAGAAGTATGGATAAATATTTACAAGATTTTCACATTTACCATTACTATTTTAACACAATTTAAAAAATAAAATTAAAAGATTTTCATGTATCCTCACTATTCGAAGGCGAGATTTCAAGCTATAAAGTTTTATATTCAAAAGTAATTTTAAAAAGTACATTTTGCTAAATCTTAAAAGTTAATTTAAGTGATGAGATTTGATCATCTGATCTAGGAGGCTATCTCTTATATACTTAATTAATGTGAAAATTTAATTTATATGGTTTGAACTCCATTCTTCTTGATAAGTTTTCAACTATCTATAAATTGTCTTAAAATATTATTTGTTATAATTTTTATATTATTTCATTATAAAAATTAACATATGATAAATCTATATAAAAAAAATATTTCTCTTATCTCCTTAATTAAGAAAAAAAATTATGTTATAATAAAATATAATTTGAACTACTATATTGAACTATTATAATTTATATCATGTTAATATTTGTTTAATGTAGTTGGTTCTCTTTATTTGAAGTAGTAAATTGCATCTTTATGGATGCAAGTCCCTTTGGAAGTTCTCTTTGTTACTGTACTAAAGATTCTCTTGATTTTGTTGTATACAAGACATAAGTAAAATCATATTTTTTTTTCAACTTTTATCGTATTGTAAAGAATAATGTTGTTCGTTTTAACTTTTATGAAGTAGCTGATTGTTTTCGCTGTTGAAACACTTACAAGACCAGTTTAGATGTATTCAAAATTAGTTTACAAATAGATTGGTAAGCTTTTTATTCTAGAAAATTTGTTAATATAAATTACACTTGTAGCTTTAATGTATTTTCTTGTTAAATATTCAAATACAATAGAAAAATAATACCATTCAAATCAATTTTTCAATTTGATGTTTATATTTGACATGGATGTTAAAATGAGTATTATAGCACATAGTCTTTTTATGTTAATTGGAGCAACTTAAGCAGGTTATAATTTATAGTTTAAATTTTGTAAATTATTAAAATAAATTAATTATAAATTGTGATCCCCAATATTATTCTCCATCAGTCGAGCCGTCAAAATGGGCTTGGCCCATGAGGCCAGCTCAACCCAGCCCGCTACTTGGGTGGGGTTGGGCTAGGATTTTTTTTTTAGCCTATTTAAAACTGAGGCTTAGAAACCCGGCCCAAGTCAGCCTGCTGGCCCTTGAGACTTGACCGAGGCTGGGTATGGGCTGGCCCGTGGGCCAAAAATTAATTAAATTCAAATTAATTAACTATTAAATATTTTTAAAAATTAAAAACTAAAAAAACTATTAACTATAATCTTCATTCCCCGACCCTAGATTACTCATTTATCCTTCCATATCAACTAGAATTTAGAATTTTGACATGTATGTAATATGACAAAATTAGTTTTTCTTTTGCTTAATCAATAACGAACTAAAAAAGTTTTAGGTGGTCAATAATAATATTTTTTCAAAAGAAAATATTACTTTAAGCGGCCATTGATCAGTTTGGATTACTTTAATATATTATTAATATTTAAATTGTTTTCGGTATAGAAAAAGATCAATTTTAAATACAAAAAAAAAAAAGTTGACCACTAGCAAATTTCAGGATTTTTAAAAAAATTTAAGGACTATAATGATGAAATCAGCAAATGATATTAATCCTAAATTAAAAAACTCAGCATATAAACTTATTGAAGCAATCTCTAAATCTGAGGAAAATAAAAGAAAATATTCATGTAACTTCAAAAAAAAACTAGAAATATAAAGAATTTGCATTTCAATTACGAGATTCCTCGTCAAATATCAAGCTTTTTGTACGCTCTAATTAAACAAAAAAAAATTATATGATTAATCGACTATGTCACGAAAAAATATTTAAGGATCAACGAAATTCTTTTTTCTAAAAAAAAATTGAAGGGCCGACTCGCCCTAGCCTGCAGCCCTCTTAGGGCTGGGTTGGGCTGGCCATTTTAAGGCCCATTCATATAAAGGATCAGCCCGTCCTAGCCCACCAAATTTAAAAGCATATGAGGCATGGGCTGGACCAGCCCGTTTTGACAGCTCTATCCATCACTTATTAAATGGATATAATAATAATCAATTTATTTATCAAAAAATTAATTGAGTAACGACAAACAACAATTTTAAGATTACAATGTTAGGCCCTTATACGGGCTTTCCTCTTCTAGTAACCTTAGACACCACCATTTCACATTGTTTCATGTAAATAGTTTCACATTCTACAAAGTCAACGTGAGCCTGCTTTTGGTTAGACAACTTTGGTATAAAAATCTTTTTTTTGAGATTTCTTTCCTTCAACTTTATATTTCTCGATTCAAGAATCTACAGATTGTACTATGTGAATCATGAAAAATGATTTTATATGAATTTAGTTGTCATTGTAATTGTTGTTCTCTAATGTTCTCCAATTACTATTAGGTAATCCTTCTTTGACTTTAAATAAAAATTAAAAAGGTGCAGAATGAAGTGCATTACATCTGCAATTTCATATTTAGGCGTCTGTCAAAAAAAGCAGCCCGACACACCACATCCCGCATTTACGCAGGGCCTGAGGAAAGACCGGCATGATATAGAGAGCCTTTTAGATGCAAAATAGATGGTAAAAGTTTGATAATTTTATATAATAGAGATTAAATTTGCAGCTAATGGCTGTCCATTTTACATCACTATTCAACATTTTTTTGATAAATCAACTCTTCAAAAGTTCAATTGTCTGCCTCTTTTTTTTTTTCTTTCCCAATTTTTTTACCCATGTACCTCTTGTTCATATATATGAAATTCTGGGTGAGGATTTCAGATGTGTACATCTCCTATTTTTCTATAAAACAATCTCAGAAGCTGCTATACCTTCTCATGCACTCAGCTCGCCAAACCAAACGCCACGCCTCATAAATTTTGTTAAGAGTGCATGTCGTAGTTTTGAAGCTTGGCACCACGAAAAGATCTCATTAAAGTTCAGCGACAAGATTCATGAAACACCGATGACGAGGAGTTACAAGCTCATGTCCTCTGGCAAGCTCCTCGCAAGGAAATACAGGCTGCAATTGGAGAGAAAGGTAAACCTACAGCAGAAGTAAAGAAAAAGAAAGGAAACAAATAACAAAATTGATATTCAGAATACGGTCTTTGTTCTTTACATGGATTCTCCTTTATCGTATTTCCTTAACTTAACTGCGGTGATTATGCATTTCTTTAGCCGAAGGTCTATCAGAAACAACCTCTACCTTCACAAGGTAGGGGTGAGGTCTGCGTACATACTACCCTCCCCAAACCCCACTGCGTACATACTACCCTCCCCAAACAAGGTCTCCGAACTCTTTTTAGAGAGGGTATACTTTTATTTACTTAATTATATCTTCAACACGCCACCTCACAATGAGGGCCCGATTCTTTTTCATAGGCCAAGAACGTGGATATTATTTCTAATAATGGGTGGCAATGAGACTAGAGCTTAAAACCCCTATCTACGCTACTATCATATTAAATTGTATGATCATCTCATCTAAAAACTTAAAACTGAGGCATCCTTTGCAATGGATATGTAGAAACAGTGGATTCTTCCTTAGTAATTCTTAATATGGGTAAACGATACAAGTATCAGCTTAGTAGTATACTAGTATTATTGAATCTAAAAGTTCATATATTTTCATTTCTATAGTACAGATATACATTTTAAAAATGGATCTAGCTAAGGAGATTCCACCAGATGTAAAGCATGATTTTAAAAAAAAAAAAAAGAAAAAAGAAACTGCTGATGATGATTACATGTAAAATTAACTATCAGAATTGATGTTGAAGTTTGAAAGAGATTATCTCACCTCGCAGACATGAAAGCCATACCAAAGAACACAGCTTTGACAGCTCGCTTCTGACCGGCATAGTCAAATGCCAATGGAAGCATCTCATGTAAGGTTAGAAATGCCATCACCCCACCCACTGGGAAGCACACACGACCCATTAGAGAATACGTAATTCAATATATGTATATTTCTCCTTTCACCAAGAAACTAAAGGAAATAAAAATTATATCAACCTGCTCCGAGGAGACCCTCCAGAATTTCAGGATTCAAGCTGCTTGGGAACAAATATCCTGCAGTCGATACATGTTTAATGAAACTATTGAATTCTGAACCTATTCACTGGTTCATATCTACTGCACATTTTACTTAAGATAAAAGACACGAATATAAGGTACTCACCCACAATAATTACGCCTAGGGGCTCTGCAAGACCTGAAAGTGTTGCCAATTTGAACGCCTGCCATTTGCTGAGACATATAGATTCTCCATATAAATTTCAACCGTGTAAGAAGAAAAAGATGGAATAGTACATATAACAATATGAGCTTTGCATTTTAATTTCTTCTATTCTAAAGCTTCCAGCAACTTTAATTATGTGCATGTAAGTCTTATGATTTAAATAGCTTAATGTAAGTCTTATGATTTAAATAGCCTTAATGAAGTCTTATGATTCAAATAGCCTTAAGGCCTAAAGCATAAGTATGTACAGATAACACGATACCGTGGTGAAACTACATTCATATGACTTCACAAAATTGAACTTAATATGTTTACATGCTTGGAATCAATAATTAAATTATTAGAAAGCTGACCTAATAAAAGAAACCAAGATCGACTCAAAAGCAAAAGATGCTACCATTCCTTATTAATAGTCATAAGATAGTCTACTAGGAATCATTACCTCTGTGTCGCAAAATAAACTGGAAGGGCAACAGCAACACCCTGCAACCAAATAAATCAGGTTCCGCAATGGAAAAAAGAAACAAAAGAAAAACACATACATTAGCCCCTTCTCGTTTATCAAAATCAACAGTTGATGTCTTCCCTGGCATTGTCAATCAATCGACCATTCAATCAACTACGCCTCAACCCAACTCAGTTGGCGATTTGGTATAATATGGAAAATGTGAGAAAGAATCAAAAGTGCTTGATATGCACAGGTCTCATCCTGAAATATAGGTCATACATGGTCTTGGAAGAACTGATAAGCACATTGATTTTGTTATGATTAACATACTCTTAACGGTTACACGTTTAATCAACAACACTCTGCTCAGCAGAGAAAGTTTGAATAAGATGTTCATAGAGCCAAAAGGGAATCAAACAAAGATTAATAAAGCAATCAAGTACCTACATATACACATACTATGATAGGACAAGATATCAAACATTATAACTGCAGTAAGGAGTTCATTAGTGGATTCGTGCACTCAAGAAACAAACAGAAACCAGGAAATAAGAGACTGGTAAATGTGAATGAAGTATACCTCTGGTATGTTGTGTAAAGCAATAGCAAGAGCCAAGTTTAGACCAACCCGAAGTCCCTAAAGAAAAACATGATGAAAACAGAACAAACTTTAAACAATTACTATAGGTTTATTACTGAGATCTTTTGCTAAAAGGACTTCAAAATGTATTCTCATCAAACAAAACAAAGTTACTAACATACTTTTTCTGCAACTAACAGGTAATGTCTAGTCTTTGAGAATACCTAATTTTCCTTAGAAGACAAACTATTTAGTATGGAATGTCATAGGCCTAAATAGAGCAAAATGGATAGCAATTATTCATATAGCCGATGCCAACTAGTTTAGGATTTAAGGTGTTATTCATTAATGAAGTTTTGTCACTCTTACAATTATTAACATAGAATTAAAAAAAATATTGTAGGTTGAGCGACAATGACTAAAGTGATTGATAGAGAAGATTATAAACATCAGATAATCACGAAAGGAGGACTACCTTCATTGATCCAAGGAACACGGCCATCCCTTCAGGAAAGTTATGCAAGCTTATACCTGGATAGAAAAACCAATAAAATCATGTTATACGTCTTGTATTGAATAGGCAATATGGATCAAATGCATATATCATTCTCTTCTATTTCCATATTGCTACTCCCTTCATCTAATTCTATGAAGTATAGTTTAACAGGAAATGGAGATTGAGAAGTTAATTCGACTTGTATAGCATTTGGGTACAAGTAGAAATGTTTAACTTGACAAATGACTTTTGATTGCCAGAAGTATGTGCAAGTAGTATAGAATCCTTATTTGCAAGAAAAGCCCCAAATATTTAGGAACATCTCATACTAGAAAATGTGGTCCCTTGAGTTGGACGGAACACAATTTGATAGGTAAATGAGCATCAATTCTGTAACAGAATGTGGGACTGCTCCTTAACAACAACATAGCAACAATTATGCCTCAGTCCTAAAGAAGTTCGGGTGGGCTATAAGAATCCTCATTGACCATGTTACTCCATTTAAAATCATCTCATGCCAATAGGGGCTGTTCCTTATCCCCCACCCCAACCCCAAAAAAAACACGTGTTTTGGGGGGTGGGGGGGTGGGCGCTCCTGCACAATAGATAAATTATACTATTACTACTCGGGAGTCAAATAGTTTTTCCTTCTACTACAATTTTCTCTAACTCTCTTTAAATATTTCAAATTAATAATTATGCTGTTTTATAGTACTTTTCATGTACTTTTCAAAAATATATATTTTAATTCAGAAAACTTGAAGAACTTATGTCCATATTCACACTGAAAATTAGGATAGTACTTGGAACTCCTTCCCATAAAATGGGACGGAATATGGTATTCAACTAACTATTGAGGAAAACCTACTTTTTACCAAGGAAAGAACCTTAACATATTACTCTGAGCATACACAAGTAATACCAACACAGTCCAATTAGAGACCTTCTCTACAGACAATAAGGGATGAAGGGAAGAGAATTATTTAACTAGAAGGCTTTTTAAATCTAACACCTACTAAAAAGACTTAGCTTAATTGAAGGGTAAACTTAATTCAAGAGACATTGAGTAAGCTTGTAATATTCGTCTCATACCAGAAATGGATACTATTAAAAAGCATGTAACCTTGAACTGCAGCAACTGAACAAGACTCCGGATAAGATTACGCAGCTCTCAATATATCCCTCTTAACGATTGCTCAAGATTATGCTTTATTGGGTGCAATCTACTTATTATCAATCTAAGTTAACTTCCTAATAAAACTTTTCATGAACGTGGTGTGCTACTACAGAGACATAGAGATGAAGAGTAAGCAGATCTATTTTAAACATATATGTGCTCTTGCATCAGAATGTTTGTCATAAGACTCTGAAACAAAAAGAAGCATAAAAAATAGGCTTCCATTCATAGAACTTAATCAGACCTAGTTCACAAACAGTTTGGAGTTCTCAAAATGAGAACTCAGAAGGAGGTTTACAGCATAAAAGAAAAAAAACGAAGGCTGGTCAAATTTATGGGAATTATCAGCAAACAGATACAGCAGACTGACCTACTGCTGTGATGATTCCACTAAATAAAACTTGGCGGCGATGCTTCTTCATCATATCCTTACTCCTTTCATCTCCGTCTTTCTGTTCTCAAGCAGAAAACCATTTTTATTCTAAACTACTTTTTGCATGAACGAGACTTCTCGTGTAGAAAACAAATCAAAATCATACCTTTTTGCCTTTGGCACTTGAAATGGGTGCAAGCGTAGGTTCTGGGATGAAATGTGAAACAAGAGCAAAAAAGATAACTCCTGCAAAAAACTGACGGGCCAAAAGATTTGCAATTAACAGACAAGAACTATATGTTTCTTCTTTTAGTGGAAAACAAACCGATAAAATTCAGAATAAAACTGCAGATAACTCACCCAGAGGTTTCCCTTCAAAAAGCCAATGGAGTTTATAGCATTATGAGCTAAGTCAAAGAATGATATGCTGAGCATAAGACCAGCAGCAAATCCCTGCAAAATGGGAGAAACTATTCAAGTCTATACACTGCTATGTACCTCTTATATTTATGCACACTGAACATAACGAGTTCTTCAAATCCCTGAAAGCTTAAATCCATCAGTAACTTAACAATCAAATGGTCCTTTTCTTCTGTTGAAATTTTAAATACTCAGTCTACAAAGGGAGGCCCAGTGCACTAAAGCTCCCGCTATGCGCCGGGTTCGGAGAAGGGCCGGACCACATTGAGTTATTGTGTGCAACCTTACCTTGCATTTCTGCAAGAGGTTTGTTACCTCCTGATCACACGGCGGCAACTCCTAACGTTGCAGCAAGACTCCCCTTCAAAATACTCAATCCCGTAATGAATATAAAATACGAACAGTAAACATATATGAAGTTGGCATGCATAAACAAGGAAGTGGCAACCAAAACCATGAATCACTGAAATTAACCATTTCACTTCTACTAACATTCTTGCAAATACAATTAAAAATCACCTGTAAAAGTCCTAGCATCTTCAAGTTAGGAGTCTGGCTAATAACCACAAAAAGTGCCCCTGCTCCAAAAAAGATGACAAATAATTGGATTCAAATCATTAAACCTTCTTAAGGGAGACTTCTCATAGCTTTAAACACTAAAGAAAACTGAAAACACACAAAAGTCTATGTAAATAACCTTAAAGTAATAGCACCATCAGTCCTCAATGTGTTTTATTTAGTTTTTTATGAGTGAAGTGCAAATTGTGTACAAAAATCAAATTTTTACCAATGTGGTTTTCACTAGAAAAGACACAAAGAATTACCAATGGATTGAGCACAACACTTAAAAAGACCAAAACTTTTAACTTCAACAACTCAAAATTAAACATTAATTAGAGCACATATCAGGTTTTGATAATCAATGAACTTTTGCAAAGTAGAAAAATAAACTCTCCAAACCAAAAAAATAGCTTTTTCACTTACCTAGAGAGGTACTTAAGCCGCCCAACATAGAAAGACCAAGAGCAACAAGAATTTGAGAATCCATAGAAAAATACACTTTGCTCTAAAACCCCTATATTTTCCAAGAAAAGTCAATTTATCCCCAGAAAAAATCTGGGGTTTTGCTCCTATTTTTTTCTTCTATTCTTGAGATGAAGCAAATGGGTGTGGGAGATTGATATCAACAATGAAAAATATAAGCTTTAGGAAAGAAGAGGTCTCTTAAAAATCAAATCTTGGAGACCCCCAAGATTAAAAGAGTACTCAAATATATATAAGTAATAGCTCAGCTCAGCTCAGCTCAGTTCCCTTCAGGAGTGGGGCAAAGAAGAGAATATGTACAGTTAAAGAAAAGAGATTTATGGAAATGGAGAGGTTCAAGATTACTAGAAACTTTGACTTGTTGCTTTAGCATATGGTGAGTTCATAATTCTATTGGATTCGTTTTGTACTTTGTCAGCAACCATTAATTGGTTTCTTTAGGATAATTGTTTAGTTTAGGAACCATGATTTATCTTTAATTGCAATTGTACCTTATCGAGTTTTTAAAATTAAGTCATATTCACATTTTTTTGGGTAATTTGATTAAGTCAAACCATAGGTCATCGACAAAATTTCAAATGTTCTTGAAAAATGCTTAAATGGTTAAATATGTCACAAACAAGAATTTTTTTTTTTAGAAAAATAGTGGCTATATTTTAAAACATCTCAATATGTTTTTGACAATCTTACGTAAATGTCCCACATAAATCTCAATTACCAAGCTCTAACCATTTATCATAAGCTTATCAAAACTAGTCAAGCACATATAAAAATTGAAAATTCAAATAAATAAGATTTTTTCTCTCCAAAAATCACACACAAAGATCTTATTCCATATTTTTAAACGTGATTAGCAATATTAAATGCAAGAAGAAAAGGAAATTTCATGGATTGGGTAGTAAATAAGGTGATGAAATACAATATGCAAAATCAAAGAACGAAAGGACATTTTTCAATGGGTATGGTTGAAATTCATTGAAATATATAGATGAGTCAATATGCAAAATTTGAGGAAGATTGGAAGTGATTTGGACCGATTTGCTACTAAAATCTGTAGGTGAACTCGAGTTCCAAAAATTCTTGTGTGACACATATATCAAACATCTATAAGGCATGTATTTCACACACAGATATACATAGATATACATGTGATACATGTTTGATACACATATGATACACATGTGATACACATATCATTTTTTTCATGTTCATCTTCTACTTCGAATTTTCAACTCATACCACCTCAAAACTCCACCAAATCATCTCATAACTGAGATTCAAGCTCCTTAAGATATACCCAATCTATTTTAATAACACTCATTCAAAAAAGCAAAAATTTGACCATTTATTGACTACAAATAGCTAATTTGCTAATATTGGTAATATTTGGTTAATATTAGTAATATTTTATGAATTGATCAATTTTTATAATAAGCTACTTATACATGCACATAGATGGAAGTTTCCATATGTTTTATTTAGGCTTGGACTTTGTTGATGGTATTGTTGGTTGTTACTGATTTCTTTTTCTTTCCTTTAGCCGAGGGTGTATCGGAAATAACCTTTCTATCCCCATGAAAGGGGTAAGGTTTGTGTAGACATTACCCTTTCCAAACCTTACTCGTTGGATTATACTTAGTATGTTGTTGTTGTTGTAAGTTTGGACAATTATTCACGGGGAATTATACAAATAATCCCCAAAGTGGATAGTTTTGAATTTTTGTCCCAGCTTAAACTTAACAAAAAATAGTCCCTTACTTTCCTCATGGGCAATACTTGTAACTTTTGACTTTGAAGTTCTACCCATGGGACAAGCGAACATCAAAAGTTAAAGATAATCTAATAATATTATATTTTTATATTTTTTTGGTTAGGCACACGCTAATTATTTTGTCGGTCATGTTCTAACTTTTATTAGTACGATACGTGAGATAATTCTAACTACCAAAGCTTAAATCTCAATATGTATGTACTAGAGTCGTATAATTTTTTTCTTTTGCAAAAACAAGTTCAAAAGCTCTAGTTGAGTTAATATGTTAATAGTACGTGGAGTTGTTATATTTTAAAGTCTTAGCCTTTCAAAAATGGAAGTTGGCATCCAAAAACTAGTAGAAGACTAGAAGTATGAAGCTTTACAAAAAGTTCTCGAATTATAGATATAGACCTCGAATTATTTTGAAGATAATGAAATTCGAATGATATGATTTGTATGTTGTAATAAATGGATATAACTAAAAGCAAAAGAAAATCATTGTTTGTGAATGTAATTAAAGGCAGTAAATACTATTAATCAAATTAAATTATATCACAAAAGATGAATTCAATGATGTTGATAATGCAAGGAAAATACATAAAAGTAGGAGTGTACATGAATTGAGTTGGTTCGATTTTTATCAAAATCAAATCAAACCAACTATATCGGTTTGAATTGCTCAGTCTTGTCGGGTTTTTCGGGTTTTCGGGTTTTTTTGTTACATGAATATTATTCCAATCTTACTTTGTTAAAGTTATAGATATAGTTTTGATAAATGACTATATGTTTAGTAAGTATTGAAAAAATTGACAAACATATGATCTATTAAAATATTCTAATGGGAGAATTTTTTTAATAACACATGATAGTTATTTTCTTAGTCGTCTAATAATAATTTTTCGTTAATTTACGCTTTAAGGTTAACACATCCCAAATATTTCTACTTTTTTTAGAAAAAATTCAATGTAAAATCGTAAAAGATATGTATATATATATATATATATATAATTAAATATTTATATGTCGGTTTGGTTCGAATTTTTTTACTCTATAGTCGGATTTTTTAATCGGTTTGGTTTGATTTTTCGATTTGATGTGGTTTTCCGGTTCGGTTTGAACACCCCTACATAAAAGTATGGGTAAATTTCTTAATTAAAATAAATGACAGGAAAAATTGTACTAATTATCTGTTCTAAAGAATTCCCTTTTATGAGAAATTTTTTATAACACACGCTAACCCTCTTATTTTTGCTACTATTTTGTTTTCCCCACAGTTTAGGAAAGAAATGATGGGAATTCATGCGTTTTTTGTTCAAATAATCACTGAGAGAATTACAAGATTCCCACGTGTCGTAGATTTTTTTATTTTGTTTGTAGAAGATAAAATAAATATACGAAAACATAATAAAAAAGGTATCTAGTAAGGGAAAATAAGAATATACACACACTTTTTCGGATTACTATCAGCTGATAATTGAACAACAAAAAATTCATCTCATCTAAAGACTTCTCTATCTAGTATTAAATGAATATTTTATTTTTCATTTAATGACTTATAGTTGGAATATCCATAAACACATAGTTGACCCTTATATTTTTGTAGTTTCAGTACTTCTATATACAAAATAGACATATTAAAATAGTTAATAATGGGAACAACAAAAAAAATATCATTGCTATGCTGATCAGCAGCCGGCTGAAAAAGTCATCCCAGAATTAGAAAAATGACTGTTTTATTGGGAATTTCCTTTTAAGCAAGTCTCGAAAAAAAGGCAGCTTCGTGAACTAAGCTCCTGCTACGCGTGGGGTTCGGGAAACGGTCGGATCACAAAGGTCTATTATACGCAACCTTAACCTGCATTTTTGCAAGAGGCTGTTTTCACTTTTAAGCAATTCCAGAATCTCATAACATTATCAGATACTATCACTAAAGTTCAAATTTCAGACAACCACATCTTCTTCGTCTTCCCCTTTTTTCTCTTCTTATAACAGTTGTCTCCAGGCTAACTTATGCACACCTTGACTATTTCATCAAGCACCTGCTACCTCCGATCAATACAAATATGATTTATCTTTTTCCCGATGCTAATAAGTTGTTTTCAAATTTGAAAAAACCTCATTGTTCAAAGGCAGGTACCCATTGAAGTTGTGGCCGGTGGGGAAGCACAAATCTCGACTTCAAAGACTATGATTGACTTCCTAACCATAGGGATTCATGGCATGTTTAGCTTAAAATTAACAGCTATATAGATGAACAATTAGGAATGCAAAATTTGGTATACAAGTATAGATTTTTATTGAATGGAAGATGATATTACATCAATAAGTAAAGAAAAAAAATTATTTCGTACTTACTTTTGATACTATTTCAAATTACGTTGTTGTATCAGAAGAGGATAGTTATACTGATTCGGTATACTCTAAACACGCCCTCGATATAATATTGACGATCTCACAACAATGAGATTTCAATGAACTGTCATTTACTGATCTCATCTTTTACGGAATCTATGTGGAGCTCAGCATGTCTGGAAGCACAGGAGAATGTTTGTTTGATGATATTATTACCAGTATTTAATACTGGGTCATTCATAGCATTATTATACATTCCTTATTCATTGGGTTGGTTATTTGTCAGCACCGGTTTAGCTTACGATGTGTTTGGAAGCCTTCGGCCAAACGAGTATTTTACATAGAGCTGATTCCATTAATAACAGGTCGTTTTGATCCTTTGGAAGAACTCAATGAATATGTGAGGACTCCATTGGGGCATTAAGTAAGGAGCTGGAGGAAATCAAGGCGCAACCACTTCGTCATCTCAATCTCTTTTTGTGAAAAGAGGTAGAAAAGTAACACCACAAAGGAATGGCGCAAGGCAGGTTTCACCGCTGAAAAAAGAGAAATTATTCAAAGCGCTTCTTTCATTAATGTGTCCTAAGCAGCACGAATTCAGATTAATCGGCCAATTCATTCCAACTACGGAATGTTAGCAAAAAATTATAGAATAAGGACTTATCCTGCGCACAAAGTGCATCTCAATTAGTCCGGGAAAGGGGGGAAGAGTGGGCATATTCCTTCTCTTTAAATTTTCACAAAGAGCTGTATCTACGCCTTAAACCACAATTAGGATCCCATCATTCAAAACAATACAATAAATAACTGTTGGTTGATTTTCCAATGCACACGCAAGTGTACGTGGTCGACAAGTAATATAGGATTTT
>ML365978.1:0-51979 GCA_005239505.1 Nicotiana paniculata
ATGGTTTCTGGTCGTCTTCTCCGGTGGATTCTCACCGGAAACTTGGTTCTTCACCACCTCCTGACTATCTACTTGTCTCTCACCGGCTCAGTGTTACTCTGAGGCTCTTCAGACAAACTTGGAGCAGTTCACTCACCTCCCTAGGGCCTCTCGCCACTTTCCCGCCTTTCCTTGGCCGTTTGAGTAAGAGTTGCAGTTTCTCCAGCCTTAACCGGTGCCTCCTATGAGGTTTTCCATCTTCTCAGGGTTCCACGAAACCCAAACACTCTATATTTTAGTTTTTCTTTTAAGATCCATTCTATATCTACTATATTATGAAGCTTCTCTATATTTTTCTCTGGAAAATTTCGTTTTTAACAACTTCAAAAACTAGGGTTTCTTAACCTTTTTTTCAAAACAATTCTTCTTTGATTTCTAGCCATCTCTACTGTGTTTGAACGAGTATCTCATGATTTTTTTGTTGTCTGAACTATTATACTAAAACCCTAATTTTCTAGGTTAGCCTTCATTACTTGACTATGTGTGTTCTTCTCTTACAAGACCGTCTGTGTGTTCTCTGTGACTCTTGCTTTAATTCGTTGCTATGACTTTTAATAATCCGTTGTTCTATGAATATTGCTTAAGGTTTCTCTGTGTCGTTCAATGGCTATTGTTTAAACGTTTAATAAGCCTGACCATTGGCCTTATTGATTATTCACCTAATGATTTATACAGATTTTGTGTAAAATCTCCGAGACCTGTGATGTTTTCCTTGAATAGATGATTTCGTGTATTTCCTTTGTAATTCTGTACCAACTTTTTAACGGTTTCCTTACTTATGTGATACTTTCCTTAATAACATAGGATTCCCTGCAATTGTGATTACATTCGAGATTCTTTGAATCAATTTTTCAAAACTAATACTCTGCTTTACTTTATAAATAATTGTTAGTTCAATTTTCCTTAATTAATACTATGTATTTTGATTTTATTATATACTATGTGATTCCCCTGTCTTATAGTAACATAATCAGCCTTAATCTGATTCATTTTCCTTATTTGGCCATGATTTGCACCGCTTGAGCTTGACTCCCTAATTAAAGGGAGTCCAGGTCCTTGATTGACTATGATTGATTCTGTCTGAACAATTATTCCTGTAATTATGCTAATTTACTACTTTTTGCCTATGTTATTACTTGGTTTTCGACTCTATGTATACACTTCCTTCTCTCCTTACACACACACACACAAAGACTGATTTTGAGAGCACAAACACACATACATCGCTCTGAATTTTTCTGTGCTTTCATGCCTCTTCTTGCTCTTTGAATCTATTATTGACTACTCAGTCGGCTGAAAGCCAAAACTGAGTAATCCTAAATGCTCTTGTGCTTCTGCATACTGCTTGCACACTATTGTTCTCTGTTGCTCTCTTTGCTCTACACACTACTGTTGTTGTGCTATCTCTTACACTTCATTGTTCTCTATTCTCTGACTGCTATGTTTTCTGATTTATCTTTATAGCACCTATACACAATATGCTCCAGTTCTTGTTTATTTACTTACTGTTTCTTATGTGTTTTATCCTATGGTTCTACTCTCTACCATGTAACTAGCTTAACCCTTGTCATGTCTTCCCCTTTTGTCAAGTCTGAATATGTATCTTGTTTTCCATATGGTTATCTGTAATTATATAAATAGAATGCCCCCCCCCCCCCACTCTTTACTATCTGTCCTTACCCTTGAGTCTGATATGTCTCCAGCATGCTTATGTGTTCACAGGTTGATATTTCTTGCCTGGACTTGATTGTGGTTACTTGTTCTCACATTCTGTTTAACTCTATATGCTGTAAATCTACCTCTCCTACTACTTGAATATTATGCAGTCCTGATCCTATTAATTTATGCTATTATGTGACAACTATTTGGTAATTATGTGATAACTATAATTCTGCCTTACACTAATGTTTAGTGTGATATGTCCCCAATCCCTTACCCTTGTTTGTGTTTGCTCTTTCATGAGTCCTTTTGACTATTGGTTACAGTTGTACTGATTCTCTTTTAAAACTCCTTTACTATTGTTCTTAAAGTTATTTCTCAAAGTGTTGTTGTTTTAAAACTACTCTTTTCAAACTCCAATTCTCTTTTAAAACTCCAAGCACTTCCCACCACTCTTAGATTCTAGGTTCTGCCCCCTTCGTCTTAGCACTGCTTTGGGGACCTATGAGTACCAAAACTTTGACACACAAGGCTGGCCTTCTACACTGCACTTATTCATCCCTGGCTAGGGTACCTGGGTGTGAGCACCGTCAAGGATCTTCTGAGGTCCTTAGAGACTATGACACACTTAGGTTGAGAGGTCATGACATATGGAAAAGGGATCTGGTACTTTGGGCGTACCGTTAGGCTCTCTATAATATAGTTTCTTGATTTTCCTTTATTCAATTGCGTAATCTATTATCCCTGGTTTGTAATAATCTGTAAATAAATATTTGGGGCTGGGTAGTAATTATGGGAGGGGATTATGCATGCTTAGATAGTTATGGGTAGAAATCATGACTATAGGATTTATTTACCTATGTGTGCAATAGTATCATGCTTAGGACATACATACCATGCATTAGAAACCATGTTTAGGTTGTTTACTTCAGCATCTCTGTTATTCTCGTGTTTATTTTAGAAATCCTGCTCGTAGCTAATAACTATAATAAAATATGTTGTGATATTTGTGCTTCTGCATTTGCATCTAGAAATCATGCTTCAGGACTCATAATCAATGTATGCATAATCAATATATATACGGACGCCTAGGCAAACCATAGGCCTAATACTTACCAAAATAAGTTGTCTTATGTCTTGCCTGTATTAAAAGGTGGTCTTTAAAACCAATCAGTCCTTTTCTGAAATCCTTAAGACTTTGCTGTTTGTTACTATCCTCAACTCATGCTTTGCCTATAAATTGCTGAATTTTAAAAACCATTCACCTGTTTTTTCGAAATACATACAAATCACTCTGTTATTTAAAGTTCTTGCATTGCTTTAAAAATTACTGGTTTCTAAAATTATTCATTCACTTTTTACTAAAATTCATTTAAACTGCTGACTCCTGCTATGTTTTTGAACTACTAGATTTCCAAAATCAGTCACTCCTTTCTGCGAATCTCTCTATTTATTTTAAATCTTGTTCTATCTTCAAACTACTCTATTTTATTCCTGCTTTATTACTGAGTTATTTTTCAAAATATTCCCTTTGGTAAAAGCTCGTTGAAACCCGCTGTTTTAACACACAAATCTCATGTTTTAACTTCTGACCTTCAGACCCTTATTGTGTTTGAGACGTGCTAATTATGTGCTTATTTGTGGAGGGATATATGAGCCCCTACCTGCCTATGTGAAACCTTTATGTGCAAGTCCTAACTGTTTTCTACTTGTCGCCTAGAGTTTATCCTTTAAAACTTAAGGGTTCAACCTAGTACCCACCTTGTAGGATTAGTAATCCTAAACACCCTCTGGGACTTATAGAATGGGACGGGTAATAGCACGCAATAACCTTTCGTGACCAGCACGCGCTTCTAACCTCTATAGGATGGGAAGGGTAGAATACGGATATGATGACCGGTGCACTAATACCACGTCTAGCCCCTCTTCGAGGAGTGATTACCCGGTATTGCATTGGTGTGATCCGTATTACTTTAGACCTAGGATAATTGTGTTCAAATATTTTTACCCTGATGTTTTCCCAAAAACACTTTGATTTTCATACTTGTTTGAAATACCCTCTTATATGAACCTTACTTGCTATTTGTTTACCATCCAAATTCACAAAACTTCTTGGCTGTGACCCACAGTTGTGGATCTTGAGGGGTGCCTAACACCTTCCCCTTAGGATAACTTCAAGCCCTTACCCAATCTCTAGTAATGCAAACTAGTTCATGAGTTATCTACTCTAGGTGCCCTAACGCACCACAAAATTTTTAGGTGGTGACTCATCCTTAAACCTCTTCCTGTAAGGAGTTGTCCAGAATGTCATAAACCTGATCTCTCCGCACCTGACCCATGCGAGGAAAAAGAGGGGCGCGACACCTGTGACACGTAGTCGACGTTATTGATCGAGAGGAATGTGTTAAGTTTATCAGTGCTATGGCTTCTTCGATTGCGTGGGGTCATAGTATTGAGAAGAAGTATGGAATAAAATGGTTGCAGAGATCGTGAGGTGCGGTGGTTCAGCAGTAGATAAGTGTTGATAGCGAAGGTAGCTAGAGAAAGATAATATTCGGAGAGCTTGAAGTCGTGGTGGTCTGCTAGTTTGAGAGCTACAATGAATGATCCTAGAATGAGGCTAGGCGGTGGTTCCATTTCTAGGAGGCCAGGTGTAAGAAGCGGATGTCGAGCAGTCTCAAATGGGGGAGCGGCAGCACAGCTTGGAACTTGAAGGTATTTTTCGTGCATTATGGGTGTCCATGAGGGGCAAACGGACTAATAAATTAGTAAATGAAGCAGGGCATAGGATGGGGTACTGAGTGTCGCTGGGAGGTGTCAGTAGGTGATTTCTACAGGTGGGTTGTCTTCTGGGATAGGTTAGCAATGGCGGGGTTGGCAGGTTCTGTGAGGGGTCCTAGTGGTTAGTCGATAGAGGTAGAAGGTGTGAATGTTGCTAGAGAATTCGAGTCTTTAGGGATTGCTAGAAAGGGATTTTGGAAGATTTGGACGAATAGGCTGAGCAAGATCGTGTTATCAGAGGAGGAAGCATCTCAGCAGGGTTTAGAGTGGTGCAAGGAGTAGCTTCAGGTTAAGTGGGGGAGTCCCACCATCTGCAGTTGAGTTGTAGGATTGTCTTTGCATGGGGTTGAGGATAATCGGCGTGTAGGCAAGTTATCTCAGCTAACGAAAGATGAGTAAAATGGTAATTTTGCGTGGGATTTGATGAATATGTGCAAAGGTTGGCCCTGTGGGATTAGGGTTAGGCTTTGGAGGATTCATAATTTATGCTTAAGGCATGGGCGAGTAAGGACAGTGACTCAGTCACGTGTTTCATTGAAAAAGGTGTTCCTGTGCTAGGAGAGCCTTGGAGTTGATTGTATTGGGGGCCAGTCAGAGTGGGTGACTCTCAATAGCGCTCCTAGTGAGTTCAAAAGTTAAGAATGCAGCAATTAAAGATTTCAGGAAGCAATATGATCGAGAATTGAGCTTTTGCAAAATAACTTATGAGAAAGAGGAGGAAGGTTGGAATGTTCTATGATATGTCCTAGCATAGATGATAATATTGGATGAGTGAGAGAAATAGACTCCGGATTGATGAAAAGATTATCAGAAGGGTATGAGACGGGTTGCAGGATTTGGGCAGCAAAGTTTCATGAATCAAGGTCACTTGGGATGAGTGAGGGTTGAGTTTGTTCCTGAGGCAATTAATGATAATTGGTTCCTTTGATGTGATTTAGTCATGCATGTGCTTATGCCGGTGTGTGCGGGGCTTGTCAGCCATCGTAGCAGATTTTATGTGGGAGCACTTGAGTGCTATAGCCTGTCAGTTATAGGCGGATCCCGGAAGGGTTATGGTGGTATAGACTACCACTTAAGATTTTCATGATTGGGTGATAATGGGAATTCGCTCGTGTGATGAGATGGTACTCTTGAATTGAGTTAAGTAAAAAGTTTCTATATGATGATGTGTTCACCTTATTTGTGATTCAAAAGTTATGATGGAATCCTTGCGCTACCTCATGTTGGTATGTTAAGTGCGGGAAGCAGTATGTACCTGGGAGTAAGAATTGAGATCCAGGTCCGATGTTTAAAAGGATGCCATGAGCTCGGAAAAGCAAGACAAAGTGATTCGAAAATTCAGTGTAAGCAGGTATTATTTTCAGTGTCACCTGAGATTGATATTCGGTGGAAGAGGCTTTGTACCTTGGTCATGGGTTCTTTATGTGTTTTGCGGCATTAGTGCGGCCGGTGTTATGGATGTGTAGACTTGTTGCCTTGTGTGGAAGGTCGTGGAAGCATGACCGCGAAAAGTTTGTATAAGTGTGACATGTAGTCACTTCATGAATTTCAGATTTTGACCGAGTATAAAGAAGTGCAATATTGCTTCATTGAGAATTTACGCCTGGAGGGCGTTTGGTTCAGTTGATTATGGATTATGGGGTGTTAGTCCCGGTAGTGATGGTTGTTCGCGGGTATTATGAGAAAGAGTGGGTTAGTGTGGACCCAGGTAAAAGTTAATAGCTATGTTTTGTGCGAGCAAGGTGGCTCGGTGTTTGTGGATAGATTTAAACATGATTATGGGCTCCGTATGAGCTAGGCATGTTCCTTTCAGTAGAGCATTATTCATGGAATGGTATTAGAACAACGGGTGTTGTTCTGTCTTCGTCAAATTCATGTGTTATTGTGATTGTGCCGTGTGAGTTGTGAAACGACTTTGATAATTTCTTATGTGTTGAGGTCCCGCATAGCGGGGATGTTATGTGAGCAGGATAGCTCTTGAGATCCAGAGTATATGTATATATATATCGCACCTCAGTTGTGCTTGAATTTTGTAGCCTATGGCTTTATCAATTTCCCCAGGATGGTATTATGCACTTAGCGTGCTTGTGATTCAGCAATTCATTATTGTGATCAAATCAGCTCCGTATATATATCTTCTTATGTAAAGTTTATATGAGAATCGGGTTGCACGCCACAACAATGTGATGATGAGAACGGTTAATATGTATTTATTTTATTGTGTTTTATTTCCTATTTTCTGGTAAGAATTCATATTAGTTGAGTGAGCTGAATAGTTCCGTCCTAAGTCGTTTCTTATTATCATGTTCGAGTTATAGCCTATTGGGCGATGCGGTACCATGTAAGGTTGTTAGCCGTGTGGGTGACTTGCTGTCTGAGCAGTTCGTACTGGATGAGACGAGATTATCGGACCAGGGATCAGTATGATAAGGTTATGTGAAGTGTATATTAAAGAGAAAGTACCATCATTCATGTTCATATAGAAGTGACGATTCTAGTCAAAATGAGGTATTCAAGGATTTGTTAACTCTGCAGTTGAGTGTGAATTTCTACTCATTCCCTCCATTGTTGTTGTATCGCCAACAATATAGCAGGATGTCTGTATAATTTTTACGAGGTGCATCAGGAGCATCAGATTTGTGGGCCTTGGCTAATAAGATTGAAGGAGCGTCGTTGTGGTCAGACGATGAGTTATGCGGTGCATGGTGCCGATTCACCAAGGGTATGCAGTTATGACCTGGTATATCGTGTGTTACTTGATGCGGTGCTTATATATATTTAAACTAGCCCTGGCTAGAGAAATTTCAGGTGTTTGAATGAATTCTGAGCTTATTATATGGATAAAGGAGAAATCTCCAGATTTGATCAAGTTATTGTGCTCGACTGGGTTGTGGTAGCACAGGAAGGTGCTCGTGATGTTAACAGTGATTTCAGGTAACTCCAGAGTAGTTCTTAGCACGTTCGATGACGAACGTCGATTTAAGTAGGGGAGAATGTAATGACCAGACCGGTTGTTTTGAGTTCTAGCGCGTCTTTCAGCGGTTTGAAGTCGTGAGCAGCTTTGTTTCAGGTATTATGACCCGTGGGCGTGGTCGGAATTGAATTCCAGGAAGTTAAGAATTGATTTGGAAAGAAAATTCTCATTTCAGAAGCCTTAAGTTGGAGAAATCAATCAAGATTGGAATTTTGATAAACGATCTCCGAATCAAGATTTCAAGGTTCCAGCAGGTTCGTATGATGATTTCGGACTTGGGTGTATGTCCGGGTTGGGTTTTGGATAACCCGGGAGCGTTTTAGCGTATATTGTGGAAGTTAGCATTTTAGAAGGATTTCATAAATTTGGGCTTGAAGTGCATATCAGTGAGGTTGATGTCCGTTTGGGATTTCGAGTCGGGGAATAGCTCCGTGTGGTGATTCTGGAATTGGGAGCGCGATCATAAGTGAATTTTGATGTCTGTAGGTCATTTTGGAGTCATTTGGCTAAAGATAGAAATATGAAGGTTTTTGGGAAATCCGACCGGAAGTGGAAGTTGTGATATCGAGGTCGGAATGCGATTCCGGAAGTTGGAGCAGGTCGGTAATGTTGAATATGACTTGTGTGCAAACTTTGAGGTCAATCGGACGCGATTTGATAGGTTTCGGCATCGGATGAAGAAGTTTGAAATTCTAAGTTCTCAAAGAAATGGATTTGAGTGTGATTCGTGATTTCGGCGTTGTTTGATGTGATTTGAGGGCTCGAGCAAGTCTGTGTCATGTTTTGGGACAGATTGGTGTAATTAGACGGGGTCTCGGGGGCCTCGGGTGGATTCCGGGTGGTTAACAGATCAAAGCTGAAGTTGGAAAAGGCCCGATTTTGCTGTCATGTAGTGTGATCCGCACATGCGAGGTTTTGGCCGCAGGTGCGAGTGTGCCTTGGCTTGGCTGGGAACCGCTGGTGCAATGAATTTTCCGCACCTACGAAGCCGCAGGTGCGGGCAATGGGGGCGCATTTGTGACTTGGGTGGAGTTGAGGGAAACCGCAGGCGCGGGTGGTTTGGTCGCACCTGCAAGATCGCAGGTGCGGAGGAAGGACCGCAAGTGCGCAAAATGTCTGGGCAGAATGTTTTAAAAATCGAGTTTGTTCCTTTTCTCTCTCATTTCATTTGGGATAGGCGATTTTGGAGAGCTTTTCAAGGGGGATTTCACCGAGCATCAAGAGGTAAGTTGTTTCTACTTGTTTCTAAGGTTAAATACAAGATTATTACATAGATTTGGTAGTGGAAATTGAGGTAAGTTGTATATCTGTGTTAGTAAGGCTATGGGTAGAACGTACCTTCGAGAAATTTCGGATTCAGGGCACGTGGGCCCGAGGGAATTTTTGTCATTTCACTGAGTGGGGTTGGGAAAGTATATAATTTGAACTTGTTGTGAGTGTTAGGATGAATCTTCATTGCCTTGTCATTTATGTGGTAGTTTGGTGCGTTATGCGTCCGTTGGAGTCATCGGAAGGGCTTGGAAGCCGGTGTTGGAATTTCGGAGCAAGGTAAGTCTCCTTTCTAACTTTGTGAGGGGGAATCGTCCCCCTAGGTGACTTAATTCACTACATGCTACTATCTTTGGGGTCTACGTACGCATGAGGTGATGGGAGTCTGTGCGTAGCTACTATTAGCCATGTCCGGGTAGCCTAGGACCTACTAGCATGCTTTGTGTGTGTACCTGTAACCCTGCCTGCATCATTGAACTTCTAATATGACCAAAAACGTAATTTAATGTTTAAAAGAAAGCCAACATTCATATTGTTAACCTTATAAAAAGAGAATTTGTTTCCGCTGTGAATATATGTGTACCTGGACTAGGTTGTATCGAGGAATACCATTAAACTTGACAAATGAGTTTCAAAACAAAGATTTCAAAACCTATATTTCATACTTCTTTTAATAATGATTTTTACCACTTTCCTGAGAAAAACGGTTTTCTTGATAAAATATGAATTCATTATGTGGATATGTGTAACTTTGGGTGTCTGAGTCGCTTGAGTGATTCGCAAGCAGGAAGACCCTGTATTGTGTGTGTATCCTTATGAGCACCTGAGTCGCATGTATGATTCGCGAGCAGGCTAGCCGTATTATGTTAACCACGTCGCATGATCGATTCGCGAGCGGGGCATATAGATGCATCTATGGTTTGAGCCGGTCGACCCCTCGGTAGTGCACAATTTATTATTGTTGGTCTGCGCCGTTCGACCCTCGGCATTGCTTGCGCATGATATTTGCTGCGTAGTTGCTATGAGATTGCCTTATTATTGGCCTGAAATGTTAAATTGTCGATTGAAATGAAAAAGACTTAAAGTTATTAAAAAGACTTTTGGAAGACTTTGTTCCTTCCGTTGATTTATTATTATTTGATTAAATCACCATGTCGATTAATTGTGAATGTGACGAAGATATAAAGTGTTAAATGTGAACGAAACTGAAGGATGTCTAAATCCTGTTATGATAAAAGCCATGCTTAGCGTCACTCTTAAATATTTTAAATGGACCTTTAATAAGTGTCTAAATTGACCTCTCGTCACTACCTCTCTGAGGTCAGGCGGGCGACTTACTGAGTACACGTTGTTTTTGTACTCATACTACACTTGCTGTGCATTTTATTGCACAGGTACTTACATAGCAAATATGGAGGATTCGGAGACTCAGGCGAGCTGTGTCTTCTGGAGGCGATCCGCAGCTGACAGAGTCACCTTCATACTGTATCTATTTCATTTAAATTTCCTTGTCCAGTTGTATTTCGGACAGGCTTTGTAATGATTGTATAAATTCTTAGAAATCGCTCATGTACTTCTGACACCGAGTTCTGGGATATGTATTGGGATAATTGTTTAAGTGAAAATCTTAGATCACTGTTTTTAAATAACAGAATTTATTTGCTGTCTTATTTAATTTATGGAAATTTATTTACTTGATTATGAAGTGCAAGAAAAGGTAACAGTTCGAAAATGTTAAAACATGAATTTATTCAATTAATTAAGGTTTTGGCGTGCCTGACCGTGGTGTCCAGCGCCATCACGACCTATGGATTTTGGGTCGTGACAAGAACCCTCAAAGAATCACCCAAAACCGAGTTCTAGAAGTCAAAATACATTTAAAAAAGTAAAACCCCGATTTTGCAAACTTATATTCTGCCCAAGTGCTTTGTGAATCGTGATCGCGAGAATCGAGGCGCGATCGCGTAGAAGGAAATGGATGCTGGTGTAAGATGTGCTCCGCGATCGCAGTGAATCTTATGCGATCGCGTGTAAGGGGCAGGCTGGCTTTTGCGATCGCGGATGGAGTTATGCGAACGTGGTGAAGAAATTTTAGGCGACCAGTAGGAACACATCGCTATCGCGAAAGAATCACTGGGATAATGATCAAGGAAATGGGATGGGAAAACAAGACACTAAGAGGGCAACAGACACCAGAAACAACAGTTCAAAAATAGAAGAAAATGGCCCGAAACTCATCTGAAATGCAACCGAGGCCCCGGGGACTCAAAACCAAATATAGACACAACCTCAAAAATATCCTACGAACTTATTCGAGTAATCAAAACACCAAAATAACATCATAAACATCGGATTAAACATCCAAATCCATAAAAATTCTCAAAACTTCTTAAACTTCAAATTTTGCATTTAAGGTCCGAATCACGTCAAACTACGTCCGTTTCTTACCAAATTTCACAGATAACACATATACGTCATATCGAACTTGTACCGTGCTCCGGAACCATGATACGGGCCCGATATCACAGGTTTCACCTCAAATTTCATTTTCAAAAACCTTTATATTTTTCAGAAAACAATTTTGTTTAAAAATTTATTTCTCGGACTTGAGATCTCGGAATTCGATTCCGGGCATACGCCCAAGTCCATATTTTCTTACGGACCCTCCGGGACCGTCAAATCATGGGTGCGGGTCCGTTTACCAAATACGTTGACCGAAGTCAACTTTATTCAAATTTCTAATATAAAATTATCATTTTTATCAGTTTTTCACATAAAGGCATCCCGGCTACACGCCCGAGCTGCGCACGTAAATCAAGGTGATATAGAAGGAGGTTTTCACGACCTCGAAACACAAAATTAGCTAGAAATATACGAGATGAACTTTTGGGTCATCACAATCTCCCCCTCTTAAACAAATGTTCATCCTCAAATGTGCCAAGATTCACCTTGAACTCATCCAATCACTGATGGAGCACTTCCAACACACACCCGCGGGTGATCCCACGTCACCCCAACCTACATAAGCTTGATGACACCATCACAACTCCAATATACACTTCTCATCACCATCGATAAGCCTCATACCTCAATTCCTCGCCTTCTACTCATTTCCAAAAGACCCAATTCTAAATCCATATCCGGCATTAGCCTCAACCAGCTGCATCAACTCAGGTCTACGCCCATAAGGCATAACCACACAACATAGCACATCACACATAGGCTCAATAGCACTTTTGATCACAAAAATTGCCCGAGATCAACTCAACATTGGCACTTAGTCCCACATATGGAAGAACTCTGTGTCCAAACTCCATAATACTGATAATGATTGAATGAACACGAAAACTTCATTATTAAACACCCGAATCACTAAGAGAAAACTAACACCACCAGGCACACATCTCGCAAACTAAACTAAGGAAAACACATAACGAAATGGCTGAATATGAAAATAGAAGCATACAAAAAAACTATCAAACAAGCCTATAAGTATAACTCTCCATCAATACTAACTTACCAAAAGCAATATAACAAGGAAGAAGCAAGGTATATGAACAAATCACAAGGATTCCATCCTGATATAATTCCACTGCGGTACTCAGCCCGGTCCATACATATCAAATCACAAAGAATCATGAGGGTCTCGCCCTCCACCTATGTCACACGCCGAATACATATCGTACCAATAGAAATTTCCCACTAATTCATCTCGGCTAACGAAATCATAGAGCACACTAAACTCACATCTCAATGGAGTATCACATCACATCTTGTAAACAAAATACTCGGGAAAAATCACATAAACCTCACAATGATGAACAACAAGGACTCACTTCTATTCTCACCACTATCAATGATGAATAAAAGAATGATAGACACGGTTACTGCTCATAAAATCTCCCAACATGAGCAAACACGAAAATAGAGTGCCAAGCATAAAACTTACTCATAAATAAGCAACAAATAACGGAAACTCGTCCCGATCGACAGAGGTATAGTGAAATACATTGGTACCCCACTTTAGCACATCAAGACACACCTGGGTGATAATATTTGGCACAATGTACTCTAGCCCACCATATGCAACACATCAACGGGTCGGGCCTCCCCCTCTTGGGCGCCCTCTACCCACCTGAATACCCTGCTATAACAATCCTACCTAAATCCTGGAATAATCTTTCACCCTAAGGCTAACATCTCCACACTGAAAACAATCTCTCTACCGATGTGGCTATGGAAAACATACAATACAGATCCCTTGAGACCCATGAGTACCTGAAAAGACCCCCCCCCCCCCATGCAAAGCTGGTAATGCAAATTGAATTGGTTGACCAAAAATTCTCTACAATGACGTACCTTGGTTCAATAATAAGGAATAGAAGATTACTCCGGTCTACAAGGCCTCCTCGCCTTCCAAAACTCTCTCTTCTGATCTCGTCTGACCTCTCGCTCCCAGTCCCACATGCTCCTTAATGGGCGAGCGATCCCTAATAGCTGTTGAAACGAGGCATCCTACTCTAACTCTCGAGTCTCGCTGAACCAAATATCAAGTTTGAATCTCCCAAGTGACTCTACATACTCATCTCCTAACTAAAGCAACCAAGAGAAGTGCATGTCTAGCCAACTCACTGAATCTAACGGCATACTCCAATAGTTACATAGCGCCCTGACGCAACTGTTCAAACTCTGCGCGCCGAACATTCCAAGGATTTGAGGTGCAACCTCCCTCAAAACATCTCCGAAAACTGAATCCATGCTAGTGAAGCTAACTCGGCCAGGTTACCCATACTCATATGCCGCCACCACTAATCAACCTATTACTATGAACCTGAGACGTGACAAAAACAATCCCGCCCGTCTCCACAACACCCAAAATGCGAAGAATATAGTGACACTCCCCCAGGAAACTCGGGGCTCCATCTGTCGCCAATCCACTAAAAGATAGAAGGGTGGTACTTCCTGTACCCCTCAAGTCCAAGGTATTCTTCCTCTGATGCTACTGTCCTAACCACGGGCTGAACTGAAACCACATGACGTGCTGCCATGAAAACTGGAATTTGGCAAATATGATCTCATTGCTCTAGAGTGTAGACAGTGGGAGTGTGAACTCCTCCCCCAATCCGTGTAATAGCCGGTGAACTAGAATCAATCTCGCCTGAGTCAATGTACCAATTATTCTCAAAACTATGCCCAGGCCTCCTAAAGTCCAGGGTAGCAACAGGCACCCCCAGTACCTATCCCCCAACTAGAACTTTCGGAGACTCCTCAACGGCTGCTTCAGTAGACATCTTAACTGTGGCACGTGCTCCTTGTCGGCCTCTGTCTCTGACCCTTGCGACGTTTGCTTCAGGTAACATCATCAGGAACCTGTCCTCACCACCGAGAGAATGGAACAATAATTTCAACCTTCAAGATCAATGAACTCGCACGATGGGAATGAAAGAAGTGAAATTGTCCAAATAGTTTGGTAGCCTCTCAAAGATAAGTACAAACGTCTCTATACCGATCCGCAAGACTCTACTAAACTCGCTTATGACTCGTAGAACCTATGAACCTAGAGCTCTGATACGACCTTGTCGCGACCCAAATTTTCCTCCACTGGGTATCGTGATTGCACCTAGTCTTAAGAACTAGGTAAGCCTAACATTTCCATTGAATAACAATAATAATAAAGGAATCATAACAGTCTCGATATAGAAATCCTGACAGAGTTTACAATTTCCCAAAACATGGTATATACAATTCATAGCCTCTACGTCATCTTTCAATCGAATCTAAATATAATTGTCTAGAAATGATAAGTACAGCTGACATAAACAACAAGGTGACTCCAAATCCTGCCAACACAGCAGCAGGTTACCTTGAGTCTCCTCAGCAACGATTCGCGCAGCTACTAACAACAATTACCTGGATCTGCACACAAAAAATGTGCAGAAGTGTATGAGCACACCACAGTGGTGCCTAGTAAGTATCAAGACTATCCTCGGTGAAATAGTGACGAGGACTAGTCAAGAAACCACTAGTCTAATAAGTAAAAAGACATAAATGTACAAATGACCGAAACATAATATCTACTAAATATTTTTCGATATAATTAACGGTACGATCAAATCATACGAAAGAAAATTTCAATAATTACGATCAACGGACATCATAATAGAAATACGCAAAGAGAATGGAAAGAATGCAAGACAAATGACGGGAATCAAAACCCAATAAAACACTAGCAACTCAGCACTGCATCTATTTATTCACGTCAGAAGTTAGCCAATAAACTCAATAAAACTGGTCAAACATTCGAGTGAAAACCTTTAAATCGTGAGTTTATTTTGAAAACATTAAAGATATAATCATTTCAAATAGAGAAATTTCTTCTTTGAAACATACTTGCTCTGAATGTATATTTATATTTTTATAAAGAGAAATCTTTAAAACATAGTCTCTTCAAAATACGTGGTGTTCAAATATACTTTCCCAAATACTGCTCTTTCAAATATCATTATTATGCAAGACAAATACTTTTCAAATATACTTTCGAAATAGAAGGCCTTCAGATATAACTTTTTCTGGAGATAATTGCTTTTCAGCTATACTTTTCTCTATATATATATATATATATATATATCTTTCGATCCAAATCTCCTCATGATAAAACCACCGGAACTCTGTCCGTAACTCATAATTTGTCATGCATGCAGTACAGGGGGAAAGCTGCCGGAATCTCGTTTGTAGTCCAAATTTAAATATGCGATGCAGTATAGGGGGAAAGCTCCTGGATCTCCGTCCGTAGTCCAAATTTAAATCTGCAATGCAGTATAGGGGGAAAGCTCTCGGATCTCCATCCGTAGTCCCAATTTAAATATGCAATGCAGTATAGGGGGAAAGCTCCCGGATCTCGGTCCGCAGTCCTAATTTAAATATGCAATGCAGTATAGGGGGAAAGCTCCCGGATCTCGGTCCGCAGTCCTAATTTAAATATGCAATGTAGTACAGGGGGAAAGCTCCTGGATCTCGGTCCTTAGTCCCAACTTAAATATGCAATGAAACCACTGAGGAAAACAACCAGAATGCGACAGAAACAACATACATTACCACAACAGGCACAAAAGCAAACAAGACCGAATGTAAAATGCGATGAGAAATCAATACAAAGACTTAAATAACAAAAATGGTGAAAACTCACCCATAAGAAGTAGCCACTGAAAGGAATGCCAAGCACAAAGAGAAAGAAACATAATGAGGGGGAAACAAGGAAATATAGCAATGATTCTATATATTCAAGTTCGCAACCAAAAAACCAAATCATCCCGGCAAGGGAATTATCTATAACCAATCTCACATAGACAATTAGCTTCACCAAATAAACTCAGCTTGAACAAATGCTTAGTAAATAGGCAACATCAAAGAAATATCATCAACGTTGGCATTCATCAACTAAACCTAAGTACTACTTAAGGGAAAATCATTTAAATTACAATGTACGAGTCACGGGCATGCTTGAGCAACGTATAGATATTCCAATTGCTTGTTAGACAATTATATGGCGAGATTATACCAATTTTAGTCACATAGGCAGCGTATGAAGAAAGATATAGTATAACGGTAGGAAAAGCAAAGTCTTCACTTAAGTCAATTAAGATCATATAAGAAACAAGGAATGCTAGGAAAGTACTTCTAATTTGACAGGAAGAGATGAAACTAGAAATCAGGAATTCAGATATCACAATTTCAATTCATATACGGGGAACATAAGGACCGAAAATCCTAAAAGGGCAATCTATTTGCAAATAAGTTTGAGTACGCACTCGTTACCTCGCGTACGCGGGCTACAATCAACATACAAGACTCAATCCTAAGGGGATGTTCCCCCACACAAGGTTAGGCAAGATACTTACCTCAAAGACGACAACCCGGTACTCAAAAATATACTTCTCCAGTAGGAAGGCCTCCAGACGGCTCAAAATCAACTAAAACAACTTGAAAATACATATAAAACGTATAAGGAACTATTTCGAATACTGAAGTCTCAATCTTTCCAATATTACAAAAATCGACCCAAAAGTCGACCCTCGGGCCCGCACCTCGGTACTCGATAAATTTTACAGATTCCGATTTCCCATTCTGATACGAGTTCACCATACTAAATTTATCCAATTCCGATAATATT
This sequence comes from Nicotiana paniculata, assembly GCA_005239505.1. Classification (NCBI taxonomy): domain Eukaryota; kingdom Viridiplantae; phylum Streptophyta; class Magnoliopsida; order Solanales; family Solanaceae; genus Nicotiana; species Nicotiana paniculata. Next base: position 16,893 of record ML365978.1, read on the forward strand.
TGGTCATTCATATCATGAACTTTCATTTTTAAAGTTTTCTTTCAAAACCCACAATCCCCACAACCCAAAACATAAATTAAATGATAAGGACAAAAACTAATTCATGAAATATAATTAATTATAGTGGAAGAACACTTACCCATTCGATTTGTGTAAAAAACCCTCAAAGAATCGCCCAAAACCGAGTTTTAGAAGTCAAAATATGTTTAAAATGGTGAAACCCCGATTTTGCAAACTTATATTTGCCCAGTTGCTTTGTGAATCACAATCACGGGAATCGAGGCTCGATCGCGTAGAAGAAAATGGTTGCTGGTGTAAGATGTGCTCCACGATCGCGGAGAATCTTATGCGATCGCGTGTAAGGGGCAGGCTGGCTTCTGCGATCGCGGATGGAGTTATGCGGACTCGGTGAAGGAATTTAGGCGACAAGTAGGGACACATCGCGATCGCGAAAGAATCACAGCCATCACGATCAAGGAAATGGGCGGGCAAATAGGACACTACGCGATCGCGGCTTGGGCTACACGATTGGAAAAGAGGGCAACGGACACCAGAAATAGCAGTTCAAAATGGAATAAAATGGCCCGAAACCCATCCGAAATGCACCCAAGGCCCCCAGGACTCAAAACCAAATATACACACAACCTCAAAAATATCCTACGGACTTATTCGAGTAATCGAAACACCAAAATAACATCATAAACATCGGATTAAATCTCCAAATCCATACAAATTCTCAAAACTTCTTAAACTTCAAATTTTGCATTTAAGGTTCGAATCACGTCAAACTAAGTCCGTTTCTTACCAAATTTCACAGATAACGCATATAAGTCATATTGAACCTGTACCAGGCTCCGGAACGATGATACGGGACCGATATCACACGTTTCACCTCAAATTTTATTTTCAAAAACCTTTATATTTTTCAGATAACAATTTTCTTTAAAAATTCATTTCGCGGACTTGGGACCTCGGAATTCAATTCCGGGCATACGCCCAAGTCCCATATTTTCTTACGGACCCTGTGGGACCGTCAAATGACGGGTCCGAGTTCGTTTACTAAAAATGTTGGCCAAAGTAAACTTTATTCGAATTTCTAATACAAAATTATCATTTTTATCAGTTTTCATTTAAAGGTTTCCCGGTTACATGCCCGGGCTGCGCATGAAAATTGAGGTGAGATAGAAGGAGGTTTTCATGACCTCGGAATACAAAATTAGCTAGAAATATACGGGATGACCTTTTTGGTCATCACAAAAGTAATGAATAAACTAGAAATAAATTGATAAAAAATATGGAAAATTATTGAAAAAATACCAATGCAATTTTAAAATAATTTGAGGAAAAAATTGGGTATCAATAGCTGTCCATCTTTACATGGGAAGGATGAAGGAGTTTTCGGGTAAAGATATGATGGCCAATTTTGACCGAGCGAAACGGTTTGAAGAGTTTAAGGTCGCACCCTGGTTTCCGAGTTGCCTACATATCCCTGGTTTTACAGGAATCAGGCCGTATGTAGTTCAGGAGTCATTGGTGAAGTATACCTATGAAGTTTCTTAGAAGAATGGACACAACATTTGGGACTGATTGAATAAGTGGTTTACAGGGTGGTTAGGAGAACTGGAGCGGAACCGCTCCTGCCGGGTTAGCAGTTTTCTCGCCGAATCACCTGCAAATAAATAATACAAGCATATATTGTGCGTAATTTAAATATGATGCAAATTCCCGTTGGACCATGAATGATGTCTTCGGATGGTTATGGATGACGTCCTCAGACCATGACGTCCTGGGCTATGAATTGCTTGATGCATGATTCACAGGCCATGAAAATGATGTTCTCGGGCCATGAGGATGGTGCTTCCGAACCATGATGCCTTTGAATAATGATATGCAGAGGTTGAAAGAGATCCTCAGGCCATGGCATGGTGTTCTCGGGCCATGAAAATTGTGCCTCTGAATGATGACGCCTTTGGATGAGTTGGAGATATTTCAAACCATGCAGATGCAATAGAATGATGCTGACGAGACAGAGCTTAGTCTTGCAAATAAAAAGGCAGAGCTTAGCCCGAAAGGAAAGCGAAGTAAATATTGCTTTAGACAATAGTTAGTCTCGAGAGGTAAATTAGAGGCAGAGATTAGTCTCAGAAGGGAGAATTGTAGCCTTATGCAATGCAGATGGAGACACTACTTAGTCTCGGAAGGAAGAATGGTAGCCTTATGCATTGATGTAGATGGAGGTAGAGCTTAACCTCGGAAGGCAGTATGGTAGCCTTATGCAAAGATGAAAATGCAGATGGAGACAGCGTTTAGTCTCGAAGGCAGAATGGTAGCCTTATGCAATGATGTAGATGGAAGTAGAGCTTAACCTCAGAAGGTAGAATGGTAGTCTTATGCAACGATACAAATGCAGATGGAGACAACGTTTAGTCTCGGAAGGCAGAATGGTAGCCTTATGCAAAGATGCAAATGCAGATGGAGACAACGTTTAGTCTCGGAAGGCAGAATGGTAGCCTTATGCAACGATGTAGATGGAGGTAGATCTTACCCTCAGAAGGGAGTACGGTAGCCTTATGCAAAGATGAAAATGCAGATGGAGACACCGTTTAGTCTCGGAAGGCAGAATGGTAGCCTTATGCAATGATGTAGATGGAAGTAGAGCTTAACCTCAGAAGGCAGAATGGTAGCCTTATGCAAAGATGCAAATGCAGATGGAGACAACGTTTAGTCTCGGAAGGCAGAATGGTAGCCTTATGCAACGATGTAGATGGAGGTAGAACATAACCTCGGAAGGCAGAATGGTAGCCTTATGCAAAGATGCAAATACAGAGGGAAACGGTGTTTAGTATCGAAAGGCAAAATGGTAGCCTTATGCAATGATATATATGAAGGTGGAGCTTAATCTCGGAAGGAATAATAGTAGCATTATGAAAAGATGCAAATGCAGAGGGAGACGGTGGTTAGTCTCGAAAGGCAGAAAGGTACCCTTATGCAAAATGTTGATGGAGGTGGAGCTTAACCTCGGAAGGCAGAATGGTAGCCTTATGCATGAAATAAAATTGCAGTAGGAATTCTTAGCTGGTGATGAATTGCGGCATTGCGATTATTGAGAGCATTGTGACTGTAGAGCATTGAGGCATGTGGGAACGTCGGCAAGTGCAACAGTTTTGAGAGTCGTATTTTGGACAACGTTTGTTCCCTGGGCGGACGGTTCATTTAGGGATTTTGCAACCTTAGTGCCTACAACCAAAGAAATATCGTGTGTTCTATAAACGGGAGGGGGGGGGGTTAGTTCGTATCCCCGCTAGCTTTTCTTGACTTGCTAGGCTCGATATAGTGATATTGTCTATATTATTGGGGTAGCGTTGCTAAACAAAGTTGTTTTAAAAAGAAACATGCATGATTTTGTAAAAGCATAATGTATAATTAAAAATAATTTTGGGATGAACCGAAGACCGTGACACGGCTTGGGACATTGCAACCTCCCCTGCTACGGAATTTTGAGCGTCCTCCTCAAAATTCTGCCCCAGTTTGATGGGTGAATGTCTCTGGCTGTTGCTCGTGCAGCGATTGGCTGATCTTGCTTCAGAATTTTAAGGGTCCTCCTCCAAATTTTACCCTAGTTGGATCGATGAATGCTTCTGGCTGTTGCTCGTCCCCAGTTTTCAATTGCGGGGAAAAATAAATTTTTTATTAAATTGTGATCAAACCCATAGTGCTGCCTATGTATCCCCTCTTAAATGGGAATCAGCTCAGGCGTAGTTCAATTTACATCATTGAGAAAGCATAAAGATTCCACATAGTAGTGTTTGACTGCATCTGAATTGACTGGCTTTGGCAAGACTTCTCTGTCCATTTCTGCGAGTATAAGTGCTCTTCCTATCAATACCCGGTGAACCATGTACGGACTTTGCCAGTTCGGAGAGAACTTTCCTTTTGCTTCGTCTTGATGTGGAAAGAGCTTCTTCAGCACCAGCTGCCCCGGTGTGAACTGTCTAGGCTTGACTCTCTTGTTGAAGGCTCGGGTCATTCTTTTCTGATAGAGTTGACCATGACAGACTGCATTAATTATTTTTCCACATATGAGGGCTAGTTCATCATAACGACTCTTTACCCATTCTGCTTTGCTGAGCTCAGCTTCTTGTATAATTCTTAGATGGAATCTCAACTTCGGCAGGAATAACAACCTCAATACCATAAACTACCATATAGGGAGTTGCCCATGTTGAGGTGCGAACTGTGGTGCAATATCCCAATAAGGCAAATGATAACTTCTCATTCCACTGCTTGTGCCTTTCTATCATCTTTCTTAGTACCTTCTTGATGTTTTTGTTGGCGGCTTCTACAGCTCCATACATCTGAGATCTGTAAGTTGTGGAATTCTTGTGTTTGATCTTGAAAGACTTGCACGTAGCTTTCATCAAGTCACTGTTGAGATTGGAACCACTTTCGGTGATGATTGACTCAGGAATCCCAAATCGACAAACAATACGGTCGTGGACAAAGTCTGTTATGACTTTCTTAGTGATTGCTTTGTAGGATGCTGCTTCGACCCATTTGGTGAAATAGTCGAGGGCTCCCATAATGAACCTGTGTCCGTTGGAGGCGGCAGGCTCGATTGGTCCAATAACGTCCATGCCCCAGGTGGCGAACGACCATGGTGATCTTGTTTCGTTGAGCTCGTTTGGAGGTATCTTTATCATATTTGCATGTATCTGACAACGGTGGCATTTTCGGACATACTGGATGCAGTCCGTTTCCATAGTCATCCAAAAGTAACCATCTGGGAGTATCTTCTTTGCCAGAATAAAATCGTTCATATGCGGGCCATAGGTCCTAGCATGAATCTCCTCTAGAAGCTTGGATGCTCCCTTTGCATCAACATAATGTAATAATCCCAAATCGGGGGTCCTCCTATATAGGATTCCTCTGCTGTGAAAGAAGTTGTTAGATAGTCTTCGAAGTGTGCGTTTCTAAGTGGGATTCGCAAGCTCTGGGAAATCTCCTTTTGCCAAATACTCCTTGATGTCATGAAACCAAGGATTTCTGTCTGCTTCCTCTTCGACATGGGCACAATAAGCTGGCTGATCATGGATCTTTACGGGAATAGGATCAATGAAATTCTTGTCCAGGTGTTGGATCATTGAGGACAAAGTAGCCAATGCATCGGCGAACTCATTCTAGATTATAGGGACATGCTGAAATACTATCTTTGTGAACCTCTTTCTTAATTCCTGTATGTGGTGCAAATACGGCAGTATCTTGGAATTCTTGGTAGCCCACTCTCCTTGTACCTGATGTACCAACAAATCTGAGTCACCAATCACTAACAGCTCCTGGATGTTCATGTGAATGGCTATGTTGAGCCCTAGGATACAGGCTTCATATTCAGCCATATTGTTGGTGCAGGGGAATCTGATTTTGGCTGATACCGGATAATGTTGACCGGTTTATGATATTAGGACTGCTCCAATGCCAATTCCCTTGAAGTTTGCTGCTCCATCGAAGAACATTCTCCAACTGTCATAGGATTCTGCAATGTCCTCTCCTATGAATGATACCTCTTCATCAAGAAAATACATTTTTGGAGGTTCGTATTCTCCATCTAGAGGGTTCTCAGCAAGATGGACTACCAGTGATTGACCCTTAACTGCTTTTTGAGTCACATAGATAATCGAACTCACTCAGCAGGATTTGCCACTTGGCTAGCTTGCTAGTGGGCATGGGCTTCTGAAAGATGTACTTCAATGGATCCATTCTCGATATGAGATACGTTGTGTAGGCACAAAAGTAATGCCTCAGCTTCTGAGCTACCCAAGTGAAAGCACAACAAGTGCGTTCCAATAGAGAATATCTGGCCTCGTACTAAGTGAACTTCTTGCTGAGATATAAATGGCTTGCTCCTTTCTTCCTATTTCATCGTGTTGCCGCAGAAAGCAGCCGAAAGCTCCATCTAACACTGCAAGGTAGAGTAACAGAGGTCTGCCTGGCTTAGGCGGTACCAAGACTGGTGGTGTTGATAGGTATGCCTTGATTTTATCGAAAGCCTTTTGACAATCATCGTTCCACTTTGTTGCGGTGTCCTTCTTCAGCATCTTGAATATCGGCTCACATATAACTGTAGATTGTGGTATGAATCGGCTGATGTAGTTATGTCTCCCCAAGAAACTCATCACTTCTTTTGTTGTTCCTTGGCGGTGGTAGTTCTTGAATGGCTTTGACCTTTGACGGATCCAATTCTATCCCTCGGCGGCTGACAATGAATTCGAGCAACTTTCCAGCATGAACCCCGAATGCACACTTCGCAGGGTTCAGCTTCAAATTGTATTTCCGCAATCTATTGAACAACTTCCTCAAATATTCTATGTGGTCGGTGTCTCTCCTTGATTTGATAATAACATCATCCACGTATACTTCGATCTCCCTGTGAATTATGTCGTGGAAAATGGTGGTCATAGCCCTCATATAGGTGGCCCCTGCATTCTTCAGACCAAATGGCATCATCATGTAATAGAACACTCCCCACGGTGTAATGAAAGCCATTTTTCAGCATATTCCTCATCCATCTAGATCTGATGATAACCAGCGAAGCAATCCACAAATGATTATAGTTCATGCTTCGCGCAATTGTCAATCAGGATATGTATATTTGGCAAAGGGAAGTCGTCTTTCGGACTAGCTCGGTTGAGATCCCGGTAGTTGACACAGACTCTGACCTTCCCATCCTTCTTTGGTACTGGCACAATGTTGGATAACCATGCCGGGTACTCAACTACCCTGAGAACCCTGGCATTGATCTGCTTGGTGACTTCTACATTGATTTTCAAACTCATGTCGGGTTTGAACTTCCTAGGCTTTTGTTTTACCGGTGGACACATTTTATTGGTTGGCAATTTGTGAGCCACAATAGACGTACTTAGGTCAGTCATGTCGTCTTACGACCAGGAGAATATGTCCTTATACTCCTTTAGAAATTCTGTGTATTGTTTCTTTTTATGACGGCGACAAATGAATGATGATTCGTGTTTCCTTGATGTTTTCTGAATCTCCTAGGTAGATGTTTTCAGTCTCGTCCAAGTTGGACTTAGGTCTTTTCTCAAAATTCTTAACTTCTTTGACAATCTTGTCAGGTATGTCATCTTCTTCTGAATCCACGTCCGTTTGCTGCGTTGTCTCATTGCATGTCACAGTCATTGGTTCATCGGGACATGTAATAGTAATGCTGTATAGATACTGTAATGAGAGAAAAAATTATAGCAATAAATATTGATTCATAAGAAAAAATTAAAAATTCTTTTGATAAATTGAACGATTGTTTTGAACATTGAATATCTTATTGCAGGAATTAAAATGCGAAAAAGGAAATCATTTTGTAAAGAAAAACAATGAATAACGTTAGTTTTAGCCTTGCTACCCCGAGGCTCATCGGGCTTTGGTTGTCTTGACAGTCCAATTCTTGAGGTACGTCCCCCTGCTCACAGCCTGTATGAAAGGGCCTTCCTCCCCCTCTTCCTCGAGAATAACACAGCAGTCCATATCACTGTCCTATAGAAAAAAGTTCCTCATTGCTGCAAGTGCTTCTTCTACGTGTGATCCATATATAACGCCAACCTGTTGGAAGGTCTGCTCCAGATGTGGTATTGGTTTCTCTAAAGGGTAATAAGGACCGCGCCATGGTGGCGACAAGGTTTTTAATTCTTCCCAAGTGTATTCGTATCCCAAACCGAAAGTCATGTCATGCTTCTTGAGTTTGATAGGTTTGGAGATCCCCTGAAGGTTCTTGCCGAGTCCTTTACCTGGATCGTACCCTCGCCAATTCATCATAATTGCAATCTTGCTATCCCACCATTTGTCTTTGTCGATAGCATTGACCCGTTCAATGTGGTGGTAGGTTTCTCCAACCAGCTTCCTTCTTCCTTAAATCACCGGAATAGTCTGGCGACTGTAAATAGGGTTGATACCATCACCATGAATAATCACCTCTTGTTGGTTCCACTCGAACTTCACAGCCTGATGTAATGTTGATGCTTAAGCCCCAACAGCATGGATCCAGGGTCGCCCTAATAACAGGTTGTAGGATGTTGGCACATCTATCACTTGGAAGTCAACCTCGAACAAGGTTGGTCCCATTTGCAAGCACAGGCTTATCTCTCCAATGGTGGACCTTTGAGATCCATCGAAAGCTTTCACATTGATTGCTACATCCTTTATATCATGCAGCCCTTTACCCAATTTATTGAGCGTTATCAACGTACATATGTTAAGACTAGATCCTCCATCGATCATGATTCTGGTGATGAAATAATATTCGCATTGCACAGTGATGTGCATTGCTTTGTTGTGACCTAACCCTTCAGGTGGCAGCTCGTCCTCATGGAAAGTGATCTTGTGGCTTTCTAGCACTTGGCCTACCATATCGGCCATTTCCCCGCTAGTGATGTTGTTCGGCACATAGGCTTCATTCAACACCTTCAACAAAGCGCTCATGTGCGTCTCGAAATTCTGTAGCAAAGAGAGGATGGATATTTGTGTTGGCGTCTTGTTCAGCTGGTCGATGACTGAATACTCCTTAGCCTGTACTTTCCTCCAAAGGTCATCTAGGCCTGTCTCAATAAAGGGAAGCCGGTTGGAAGCCTACTTACTTGATTCGGCCAGATGTTTAGGGGTATAAACTCTGCCATTTCTTGTCATACCCTACGCTGCGACAACCTCTTCAGTCCTGATCTTGCCTTTCCTTCTCGCCTGAGCTGAATAGTCCCAAGGTACACCATTTGTATAGAATGGTGGAATTGTCGACATCGCCACTGGAATTGGTGCGGCTATCCTTACTTCAAGTGGAACATGTGCCTTGGGTGGAAAGACTGCAACCTCAAATGGTGTGGGTGCATTTGACGGAGACACAAACTCAACTTCAATCGATACTGGTATCTTTGTAGGTGACGTTGCTTCAAACTCAAAAGGCATGGACATATTTACCTTAGCATCCTCAGACGGTTGAATCTGGACTATGGTTGGGTTGAGAGTAACCGCTGACTTCTTGGGTCATCGCCTTCCACGATCAACTCGATTGACCTCTCGGGGACCCAGTCGTCTTCTATTTTAATCAAGTGGATACCTCCACCCTTATGGTCCGTAAGAGGATTGTTGCGGACACTTGGAGAGAATTCCTTTTCCACGATGACCTTGTTGTCAATCAAGGATTGTATCTTGTCTTTCAAGAAGCAACATTCATCGATGGTGTGTCCCTTCATGCCAGAGTGGTATGCACATGACTTGTTTGGGTTGACCCATTGAGAAGGATTCTCAGGGGTTGCAACAAGGATGAGGGTGACATAACCAGTAGCTTTGAGCATCTCATACGGCTGGTCGATGGGTTCAGCGATGGCGGTATACTATTTTGGAGGTCTGTGATCAAAATTAGGATGAGGTCTAGGTAAGTTTTGGTGTGCAGGGGGTGATTGGAAATGGGATGGTTGAGAATTATAAGTGTGATAGGTAGGAGCGGGTTGAGAGTATCTGGGTGAAGCGGGTGTATATGTCGGTGGTGGAGATGATTGATAAGTTGGTGGTGGAGGTGATTGATAAGTGGGTGGTGGAACTTGGTATAAGGGTGAGGGTGCTTGGTAATTTAGGCTTGGATGATATGTGAGTGGAGGTGTTCGGTAAGTTTGGTATTTGAGTGGGGATTTGGTTCTTTTTGCAACCATCACGGCTCCCGGGTCTCTTTTCTTAGACACACCACTAGACTACAAAGCCTTATTTGTAGCTTGCAAGGCTTCAAAAATCATGACCGTACCACTTTTAATACCATCTTCGATTCTCTCTTCCAGCTTGATAATATCGGAGAATTTGTGGTTATCGATCATCATCAATCGTTTATAGTACTGCGGGTCCTGAGCCCAGACAAAGAACTTGTTCATTTGTTCCTCTTCTAAGGCGGGCCTGACCTTGGAAGCTTCGAACCTCCAGCGAGTAACATAGTCTTGAAATATCTCCGTGGGCTTCTTCTTCAAATTCTGAATATAGGATACGTCTTGTGCATTCTCTGTGTTGAACCTGAACAAGTCAGATGCCATGCTCACCCAATTCGACCATTTCTTGGGATCTTGGCTGATGTACCAAGAAAACGCATCTCCTTTCAAGCTCCTCATGAACAATTTCATTCGGATCTTTTCATCCTTCCCTACTCCAACCAGCTTGTCACAATAAGTTCTCAGATAGACCCTTGGATCACATGTACCATCAAACATTTCAAACTTAGGAGGTTTGTATCCCTGGGGCAGTTCGACATCGGGCTGTATGCAGAGGTCTTCATAGTTCAACCCTTCCATTCCCTTGATTCCCTCGACGCCTCGAATGCGACTGGACAGTTTCCTAAGTTTCTCGGCCAAGTTCTTAATAGTGGGAGTGGTGTATGTCAAGGTCTCCACGTAGATGGGATTGTTATGGTGGCCTGGCGCATGATTGTGGAAATGGTTATTTGTGGAGTTCGGAGGTTCTAGGACAAGCAATGGGGTGTTATTTGGAGTGTGGCAGGCGTTGCATTGCGCTGGGACAATTTGGTTCTTTGGTGTGGTGTTGTGATAATGAGCTACGGGATGATCTTGCTATTTTGGGATGTTTTTAGGAGGTGTAGGATTCTGAATGTTGACGTTTGGGACGTTGAGGGAGAATGACAGGTTTGCCAAATTCCGAAGTTGATCAAGATCTTCTTGAAACTTTGACAACTTCCGCTCCAGGTGCGACACAGTTTCATTCTGAATCCGAATACCCTTGACATCAGTGGCCTCTACCCATTCAACCACATTCTCATTTCTGTTGTTGCCTGAATCTTCCATTTTCTTTTTGCCTTTGTTCTTGCCTTTGGGAGGACTAAGAGGAGGAGAGGGTGGAGGGCCCTGGATCTTGTAAGATAGGATGGTGATGCCAGAGTGCACGAACTAACCTTTGGGGAGGGGAATAAATAAATAAAGAAAGCGGAAAACAAAAACAAAAGGTAGCCAATTCAATGAGGATTATAAAAAGTATTGCGGTATTTAAACACATAGTACGGGAATGTAAAACGCGTCCTAATTTTGGGACCTCTTTTGTGCCCGAGGTAGGCCTAGCGAAAAATTGATTTGGAGAACTTAAGATGCTAAATTCCTCATTTTATTGATAAGAAAATAGACGAATCCCAAAACGACACTAAATAAAAAGGAAGTAAAGGTCACTAATAGCCATTGGCCTTATTACATTGATAAAGTAAAATAAAGACATTCCTATCTACTTGGTCCCAAAAAGACATTCCCCAAACTCAGCATTCTTTCTTCCCTCGTACAGTTTCCCCAACTCGCGAAGTCCCGGCAACAGGTATGCTCTGGCTAGATGTCCTTATTCGGTCCCTTCAGCCTTTTGACAGTCTTCAACCCTTTTGAGAAATTTTTCCTCCAGCTCCACTATGCCTCGCTCCAAATACCCTAACCTTTTGTTGGTGCTGATAGCCATATCTTTCCATTCCTCGATCAGTTTCTTGTTAGACTAATGTATTTCGCGGTGCTCATCCTCACACTCACGGATCCTCTTGCGCAGATGGTTGTATTTGACTTGTGCCTCGACCTTTTCATCTATAACCCTGTGGCCCTGAACGAACCCTGGCTCGCTCAGACCACCCTAATTTTCTGCCAACCAACCAGGATTGAAAGGGGTACAACCGACATGATAACTTTCTGGCTCGATGGTGTCCTTCTCCATTACAATCTTGCAGTGCCACATCTGCTAGGCTTTGCACTTGTGAGGACTATCATTATTTTGGAAGTCAGCTCGAAGATGGCTCATCTTGTCGACCATGGGTATGACTTGCTTCCTACCCGCTTGCCTCATATCTCGAAGAGGGACATAAGGGTATGTTCCTCTTAGACCAATTAGTATTAGGAATAGTGCATCTCTAGAACGGGCGATGAACTCCTCTGTCAAAAACCACTCGAACATCCACTGAGCCTGTTCTTCAGTCAGATTATCAAAGAGCTCGACCCATCCTTTGCCATTCTCAGGCTGAGCAAACATGTCGGGGATGTAATTCATTTGCTTTGGATGGTGGAAAGCGATGTGGTCATCCCACACCCTTCGATGAATTTCTTATCGGTATTCTCCCTTTTGGAGATGTTCCATGAGCCAAAGCTGAAGTAGTCGATTGCAGCCTTCGAAGTGTCTTGCCCCTCGTTGACACTTTCCCAAGGCTAGATATATGTCTGCAATGATCATGGGCACAATGCTGATGTTTTGCACAACAATTCCTTCCATTAGTGTCTTGGTTACCATGGCCGGTCTAGTGTGGATTCTCTCTTTCTTCATTGGAAAAACAATCAGACCCAAGAAGCAAAACATGAAGACGGATACTCTACAATGGATGTGATGGCAAACTTGTCGTGGTAGGTACGGTATGATTTGCTGTGGACGTATCTTTCGTACAAATAGTCAAAAGGGATGTATGACTCCTTTAAGCATACCAGTTTTTCATTCTTCCTCAGACCCATCATTTTGAGGAAACCTTTGCCTGTGCGGTTCTCAGGCATTAGCAACCCCGAGGTTTCCCACATTAGGCCAGTCAGTCCTCCTATTTTTTCCAGCAAAGGTGTCATTTCAATGTCTCCAAAGCGGAAGACGGACCTTTCACAATCCCAGAACAGGGTAGCAGCCTCTATTATCATATAGTTAGGATGGATTTCCAGGAGAAATGGTAGATTGCCCAAGTATTTTCTGACGAGAGTTTTGTCACTAGAATGCAAATATTCCCACCAACTTAGAAATCTTGGATAGATATTGGAGACCATGTCGAATCTTGGGACTTCATGACTCATATTTCTGCAAGGCAAACATGATTAGACCCTGACCCCTACCAGACTCGACTATTTAACATCAACAATTAGCATAAAGCATTTAGTTCTCCAAATAAATGCACAGAACCTGATGATATCCTCTTGGTTTTAGGGAAACCCAGTGAACTTTTGGATAAGGCAATCTTAAAAGCTATAGTGCGGACCACACTTTAGCGTGTCTAGTTTTGACCATGATGCATGAACAACATAACAGAGTAAAGTTCATATGGGGTTTTAGACTGGTATCCTCGAGCGGACAACTCCGTGGGAAAGGCACGAAACCGTCGACTGCACCACTGATCGACTAGTTTTACCGCAAATAAGCCTTTCCAAATTTAGGGGGTAATAATATAGGAAGAGCACAACAATTCATTAAGCGTTGCTATAGTATTTTGTTTGGCACGAGTGGAGTATGAATGTTGAGCATGATTATGAAATAATAAATAAGCATTAAAAACACGTTGTGTATTTGCACGTTAGGAAAGCAGTAAATACAACAATTATGATTTAAACCGGTTACAAAGGAAAACAAAGAAACATGTCAGTTTTGCTTTTTGGAGGGAATAAATATTCGAAAGAGATAAATAATTAATTGCACACAGAGGGGCGAAAAGGAAAGGAGAAAATATCAAACAAAGCATACTCGGACAAATTCACAAAGCGGTTTGTAATGGTAAAAGCCTATAATCCGCAGCAGAGTCACCATGTTGTTGCCCCCCCCCCTCCTTTTTCCTCTCCTTTCGGATCGGTCAAGGTTTTTTGACATTTTTGGACNAGAGTGAAGAGAGAGAGTCGCCACCTAACGGGTTTGAGGTGCGATAGGGAACCTAAGGGGTTTATCTATAACTAGGTTGTTAACCAGAGATGGAGTAAGGGCTTGAAAATATCCTAAGGGGAAGGTTTTAGGCACCCCTCGGGATCCACCAGTGTGGTTCTCGGCAAAACAACTTTGTGAATTGTGTACAATTAGCAAATAAACAAATATGGCTCAAATAGTAGGGGATTTAGTCTAAGTACACATAGGTTTAGAAAAAGTTAAAGTTAAAGCAAGATTTTGAAAAGAATTATAATCTAAGCATATTTATGGGAATAGTTCCTAGGTTTGTTTATAATATGGATCACATCAATGCAATACCCGGTATGACACTCCTCGAAGAGAGGCTACATGTGGTATTAACGCACCGCTCATCATATCCATATTCTACCATTTCCCACCCCGTGAAGGTAATTAAAGCACGTGTTGGTCACAAACTCTATTGCATTCTGTTACTCGTCCCTTACTATTAGTCCCTGAGGAAATTAAGACTCCTATCCTAAAGAGAGGTGCTAGGCACACGCTCAGGTTTTGAAGGTAAAAATTCTAGGGCGACAAATAACAAAACAGGTAGGACTGCACATAAGGGAAGAACATGGAAAGCAATTAAGGGGCTAAAGTATACCTCCATATATATTGCACATACACAACATGCCTCATACAAAAATTTGGGTCCAGTTTTAGTTCCTAAGCATGATATCTAAATGACAATAGCAGGATCAGATTTGTCATAACTCATAGAGGAAGTCCTAATCAGGCTTGCCTACTGATTTTAGCATGCTGGTAGTTAAACATGATCACAAAGACAAATCTAGTTTTATTCCTTGTAACATATTTCCTAAGGTTTGCCTAGGTGTAAAATAACATGCACAAGTTGTACAACTTTGTTAAAAGGGTTTCAGATTACCAATCCTAATAATATGTGATTCTAAGTGTTTATCAACGACCGATTTCCATCTTATTAGAACAAGGACTGTTTTAGACATGCATATTTAAACTAGGTGTGATTTGAGTAAGTATGACCCTAAGGAATGATTTCTAATGCAGCATGATAACTTAAACATGATTTTTCTAAATCAATGCAAGATCACAACATTATGCACAACTTCAGGAATAGCACAAGTGACATATTTTAATCGTTGTATACCTAGAACATGATCTCTACGTGTATAGCATGATTACATATTTGTCAACACATTTGTTCTAAGGCATGATCTAGACTACATTTTTTGAGAATACATGGACTGAATCAAATGGTAATAGTTTTTGTTGTTATTATTGATCCTATCAATAGGATTTCTAAGTGAAGGCAAGGAGTGATGAGATGCTGAAAGAAAAGCAGATGTATGAACCTAAGTGACATGGTATGTAAATGCATGGCATACTTGATTCCTAGACATAGTTACTAGTGCGCATATAAAAAAAATAAACCTAGAAAAACATGATATCTACCCATACCTACACTATAGCATGCATATCCCACCCTTTTCCACTATCCAACCCTAGAATCATTTTTACAAACCTCTGAATATGAATTACATAATTATAAGGAAAAGAAGAAGTTAACTATAGGGAGCCTTCCATAGTAGGCCAAAGTTTCCAGATCCTTAAATTCCATTGGTTCACAACCCTTCACATGATTCAGGTGTGTCAAATTTCCCTAAGGATCTCAAGGGATCCAGGGCAGTGCTCACACCTAGATTTCATAGCCAAGATGGAGTAAGTGCAGTGTGGAAAGGCTATATCTTGTGATTTAAAGTTTAGAGGGAGCTCAAGGGTCCCAAGGCAATGCTCACACAAGAGTGGCAGAACCTAATGTCTAAGAATATAGTGGAAGTGCTCATAGTGAGTAAGAACACTTTTAAAACAGTTTTGAGAAAGAGAGAGGTTTAATGAAAATTAGCTTGAAAAGGGTAAGGCAGTAGCACAACCAACATACTCAAACAGCACACACAGAACAATAAACAGGAATTAAGACAAGTTCAGCAACCACAAGCAGGGATATGAGGGATTGGGGACAAGTATAGGAACAGGATTGCCCACAAGTAGGCCTCCGAAAAGTATTACAAGACTTAAACTGTCATAGCATAGTCCTTTACAAGGATTCATATAAGGACCCAAATAAGATCAGTTGAGGGGTGTTAGAGTACACACTATGTTCAGAACTACATGCTTATCATGTACTGGGGTCAGGGGATAGGGCAGAAGTTTTAATGGGACATATAGAAAGTAATAGACATGATGAACTAGAGAGTAACCATATAGATAGTTAAATAAATAGGCATGCTAGTTGCAGGGTAAGCAATAAAACTATAAGTAGACACATAATAGGAATAAAAGGAACTATAATACAGACTGAAGCATGTTGTTTTGGAAACCTTAAAATTAAACTGAGAACATACTAGTTAGATGATAAAGTAAGTGTAGAGTAAAGGAGTAGTAGTGTGAAGAGAAGGAGAGCAGCAATGTATAGGACAATATAAACAAATAGAGTAGTAATGCAAATAGAACAGTGGCACAGTAGAGCAAGTAGAGTAATAAAGTTACTCAGTCTTGGATTTTAGCCGACTGAGTAGCAAGCAAACAACAAGGGAGAAAGAAAAGTTCAGAACAGAGTATGTTTGTGTGTGAGAGGGAGAGATTGAACTGTATGTGTGTTCGTGTTTCAAATGACATAAGAGCATAAATATATATAGTTTCTGAAAGCTGGGTTGAAATAAGGTAAAAAATCAGAATCAATTAACAATTACGAAAATTAGTATCAATCAGAGAGAAATCATGACAAGTATCCCATAATTAAGGGAGTTATTCAAACGGTGAGTACAAATAACGAAAGACTAAAAGGAATACTCAAACAACGTGAAATCAACATGAGTATCCCTTGATTGAAGGGGTTAAAACTAAACGGCTAATAGGCAAATAACAAAATAAGGAATGTTCCCATGCGTATACCATATAAGGAAACAATTTCAACCCAATAGAAGTATGCAATTGAGACTAGGTTCATCAGATTTAATTAAGGAAATAACGATCAATTAAGAGTAAATCAACCATGTAGCAAGGTAAGAAATAAGTTAAAAGTCGAAAGTCAGTAATAGTAGTCCATAAGAAATCAGTAAGTTTTTTTTTTGAAATCTCGGGGAATCAGGGATTCAAATAAATCAAGAATAACATCAATTAGGAAAATAATAGGCAACAAAAAGCATAGAAAGGTAAAGAACCACATAGAATTAGGGATTCGATGCTAGCACACATTAAAAGAACAGGGAGAATTAAAGAGTAAAAAAAACTAATGACTGTAGTAGCAAAATCACACATAGGTTTAGAGACAAAGCAGTAACACTAAAGGGATTAAACAGAACGAACGCGATATAAACAGAAGAAAACAAAATCAAAAACCCTAGTAAGCAAAACATAAGGTAAATTCACAGAACACTTAAAACATTTAGGATAAATAAGAGTTCATGCAATTAAACAAACACATTAGTCAAAGAGAGACTCAGAAACATAGATTTTTCAACATATTAAGTCAAATGAAAAGATAACTTCAGATAAATCATTGAAACACGGAAAGAATCACAGAATGATACTAAAAGCGGAAGAAAAACTCATTTTGAAAGAGGGGTTATGAAACCCTAATTTTGAGACGAAGAGACGTTTAGAAATATGAATGTTTTTTGAAGGAAACATGTAAAGCTTCATAATATGCGTAGATCCAAGACAGATCTAAAGAAAAAAAAAATCTTAAGAGTTAGGGTTTCAGAGAACCTAGAGAAGATAAGAAAACCTTAAAATGTTGCCAGCTTTAGTCGGAGAAGTCATAGATCTTACTCGAGCGTCCGTAGGTTTCCGGAAAATAGGATGAAGGACAATGGGTAGGAGCTGATCCACTCCAGGTTCACCTGAGGACCTCAGGGAAGCATCAAACTGATGTGGGTGAAGCGGAGGCCAGGAGAGGGTGAGAGGACATAGCTTCTGGCGAGGGAGGTGGCCGGAGAGGATGGTTAGAGTCCATCGGAGATGAGGGAGACCAGAAGTTTCTAGAGAGAACCAGAGATAGAGAGTGAGAGAGAGAGAGAGAGGTAGAGAGATGTTTGAACCGGGAGTGAATGAGGGGAAAGAGGTAGTTGTCTAGGACTAATTAAGGTAAGAGTGAATCTGGGCCGTTGATCTAATTTGATCAACGATCAAGATTACACACAGGATTGGGTCGGGTAGGCTTAGAGATTGGGCCAGATTGAATTTAGCCTATATTTTAAATAAAAGATGGCTACTCGTTAAATACCCAATTAAATAGGTAAATAATTAATAAAAATAGTTAATGATTACATAAAAAATGAAATTAAGGCTAAATAGGTGAAATTAAGGCAATTAACTAGAACTTAAAATATAAAATGACTGATTATTGAATTAAAATAGCATAAAAATGTATAATTAGGTTATAATTGCAAAGTTGTTGTAATTATAGCCAAATAATGCCAAATTGGCTAATTTGTAAAATAATTAAATCCTAATAGAATAAAAATGATATATTGAGCTAAGAAATATTTTGAAATTATTTGTAATGCAGTTTATGAGTAATTATTGGATATAAAAGTACTGAATAAATTAGAAATAAATTGATAAAAAATATGGAAAATTATGGAAAAAATACCAATTCAATTTTAAAATAATTTGAGGAAAAAATTGGGTATCAACACCAGTTTTACATCAAAGGGGGTAATCAAGTCCTTTGATTTGTAGACACGAGTGCGCCAACTGATATCTTTTTTGTTTAAATATAAATGAGTGTGCACGAAAAAATAAGGCAGCAACATAGAATACTTGGCCATGGTCTTATGAATTGTGGCTGGATGAGCAGCTCCACCGCGCATAGAGTCATACACATAAACCAATGCCATTGTTCTGCAACATTAATTGGCATTGAGACATGCTCGACAGTGTGCCATGAAATCCCCCGAATATACTCTGCAATGACATGTTTCAGATTGCACAAATCTATTTCTCCATATGTATGCCACAACTCATTAAGTTTCTCATCGAAGTACCAATCTGTGGTGGTGAATGTTACAGGTAGATCTTTGTCATACTTCCCCTTCTTCCTCAGATAATAGAACAAAACATCAATGTGCTGAAAAAAAAACATAACAAGTAACTAATCACTGAAGGCTCGTAAGCTTTAAGCAGCTACAGTTATTCAAACCAAAATCACAGAAAACAAAGTAAAATGAATGCTCACTACTATGTCTTGTTCCAGGCAATAGCAATTAATAATCAGTTCTAACTTAAGAGGACTGAGTGTTCATGTGTACACTGGCTAAAATTTAAAAATAATATTGTAAAAGTAATTTCTTACATACCGAGTAATCCAAAGGCTGACCATTATATGCCAAAGTGTAATACCATTTTTTGTCTTCAACATGATATGCACCAAGATCATAAGCAGGATTGAGTTCACTAACATGCTTCGGGTAAATTTCATTCCTGGTAACATATATACACAAAAGAGTATAGTGATTTGATATAAAATAATGCTATAAGTGACAATATACTAAAACATAAAACTGAACAAAACTCAGAAGTTGGAAACATAGTTCTTTTTGGACTTCCCTTGTTTGACCCATGCAGCAAATACATTCAATAAAGAGCTGTTAACGCCAGTTCCAATTTTTCTTTGAAAAAGATGCTTAATAGCATAAATTTGCTTTTTTTCTTTCGTTGCAACAACACCAGTACTGGAACCTGAATCAAATACAGTAATGAATGGAGACTACATGGCCTTTGCAGGACATCTTTTTTTTTTCCATTTGCACCGATACTTCAGGAAGTAATTCAGGCTTGTACAGAACCATCTCAGATTCAGCAACCTCTTTCTCAGATTGTTCCTTCATCTCCCCTACCGCCTCATCAACACTTGCAATTGCACAAAAAGCACTGGTCCGAGATTCAGGAACCTTTTATTTCTCAGATTCTTCCTCCGTCTCCCCTACCGCCTCATCTGCAGTCTCACCAATACGGCCATCATGTGATACATCCGGTGTGAAAGTTACTTTAGCAACAAACATGTCAAATTTCACACCAGAAGGTCTTTCCATAATATTGACACCTAACTGATCTGATGCATCGAGCACAATGTTGTTATGATGATACTCACTAGTATCTCCTTGAGAATGTGGAACATCTTTGCCTTCAGTTCCACAGACCTATTTTTTTTTTAAAGAATCGAATTATCAAAAACAACAATGAAATTGAAAAGGGAAAAGTGCAGAATGCACAACTAAACACACCTTACAACCATCCATTTCAACATCCTCATTGCCACCAAACTCCGTATTGCTTGCAAAATGATTATTGTCTTGACGACTACTGGTGTCTTCCTTTGGATGTGCACCATATTTGACTTCTCTTGCACCAAGATATTTTAATAAAAAAAAGGATACAGTAAGTTAACTAAAAAATAAAAAGAAATGCACGATGGAAAAGAAGCACATACCTTGGAATTTATCAACTCAAAGACATCCTTGAATTTATCAGAAACATATTCCATGCAGGAATTTAACTGCTTAAGGAGCTACAAGATGAAACAAATAAGAAACAAATAGACTTTGAATATACAATTTGAATAATACTTTCAAAAAAGTATACAAAATAGAAAAATACAAACTTGTTTCACATCAGCTTTCAACTTCTGCAACTCACGGTCATAATTAACAGGTTGGACACCTGGCACCTTTTTTGGTGGGACATGCTCCTTAATCTGTTTTGGGGGTAGCGTGAAAAAATCATCTCTATCATCAATAGGATGTTTTCCCCTGTTACGTGATGTCAAATATTTTTTATAATCATCGGTAACTTCAACAAGAAAGGTAAATC
The DNA here is from genome assembly GCA_005239505.1 of Nicotiana paniculata. Classification (NCBI taxonomy): domain Eukaryota; kingdom Viridiplantae; phylum Streptophyta; class Magnoliopsida; order Solanales; family Solanaceae; genus Nicotiana; species Nicotiana paniculata. The sequence goes on from ML365978.1 coordinate 37,434, forward strand.
TCCTTAGCTCTTCAGTTGTCAGAGAAATATTTTTAAACTGCAAATGTAACCAAAAATGCTTCAGTCCTAGATGTATCACAGATGTATAAATACTTTATGTTTAATGTATCACAATGAATTACAGTGTATTATAAATTTATATCCCATCAAGACATAAAAGATGGTACCTTATTCCTTGTGCTGTTGAAGAAACTAGTAGAGAAGTCCTCACGCGTTGGCCTGTCTGTCATTTCCCAATTTAATATGCCTGTTGTATAATCTCCAACGGGAACATCAAAATTTTTATCAACTACAGTGCAACATTCATAGAACCACATCTGTAGTGCAAGAGGAAATCCACAAATCCTATAAAACTCAAACTTTCCCCTCAACCTATCCCTCCCTGACTTCATTCAAGCTCGAAACGCAATCTTACCCCAGGGAAACGACACATACTCACCACTCTCGACAAGATAGAAATCACGTTTACTTATAAATGTCTTCTAAGCCATAGTGGACATTAGAAATGTATTTATGAAATAAATAACTGCAATCTTAACTGTGTCTTCATCAGACTGCCACTTCTTATTCTCAAAACAATCAATAAGAGACTTCTTTGACACCACTTCAAAACTAGAAAAATAAGTATCCACCAACCTATAGGGTCCACTGAATTTACCCTCAACATGTTCATTACCACAACAGTTTAAACCACTTACAACACCAAATTCTCGAAGACCAAAACGTAAAACACATTCGTCATTCAATTTCACATAAAATTGATCACAGTTATCCTGAACTAACTCCCTAAACATTAAAGAACGAATAAGTTGTGCCTGGATAGCAACTCGAGGTAAATCAAGGAAATAGCCAAAACAGCTTTCCCTAAACGTCTGAAGCTGGACATCAGTCAACTTTGACTGTAAAATCGATACGATGTCCACATTAGTGTACGATGACCAATGAGTAACTCGAAAAGGCTCATCAACTGGAATATAGAGCTTCCAAGGCTACAAATACATGAAACGGACTAAAATCAAACAAATACAAACTAAATCCAATTTTAAAAGAAGATTCAACAATAGAATAAATTATAACTGAAATTGTATGTACCTTACAAACTTTGTCAGGAGTTTTAACTTTTTCTGCCTTTTGAACCTTACTTTTTTTTGGTTTGACACCCAAATTCACTTAGTCCTCCACGACACATTTTCTGTTACCTTGATCAGCATCCACTATAACCCTTTTGCTCTTCTTTTTCTTAGATTGTCCAACAACATCCTTTCGAGATTCAAACACTTTAACACTGCCGGAACGATTTTGTCTTTGCATATTTCATTCATCAATCGATTTCTCAACTAAAACCGGGGTTGAATGAGGAGATAAACTCATCGACCTAGTTTCTCTTCTCATGTTGCTCGATTTCTTAATTGAAACCGACTTTGAATAAGGTGATAGACTTATCGAACGAGTTTGTCTTCTCATATTGCTTTGTTTCACAACTGAAACTAGGTTAAATGAGAAATTTTTTTTAAAAAAAATATACGAACAAAACGTTACAGAAATTGTGAACAAATTAATATGAAAACTCGATCAAAACATACAAAATCGTCTATAACATATACACACGATGAGCTCTAACTAAAAAATTCATTCGCAAAAGCTTAAAGAAAAGCAACATTGATTCTACAAAAACACATACAATCCGAAAAATATACAAAACAAGAGGTTTTCTACTCCAAATTACCTGGATCAGACGAAAATAACCGCAAATGTATCTTGTTTTGTCGTCAATTTTGGTTCAATTTAGGAAAAAATCACAGAAAGAGAGAGAGTGAGAGAAAACTCGGTGTTGTATACAAAAAATAACGGATACAAAAACTGACATTAATTGAAACTATTTGGGCCAAAAATGACATTTGAGCCTTTTTAGTAGATATTTAGTTTTGGGCTATTTTTGGTTAGGAAAGTTTGTAGAGTGACAGTTTGAGTAATTTTTCCTTAATTCAATGTTTAATTACTGAGGCGGTTTGAGGAATTAAATTTTATGTTACATTAATAATTGGACCAACATACTAGATTCTGAACTAAATATTATAATATATCAACTGAATTTTTAATACTATTATAGAGTCGAGGCAAATGCTACTAGGTTTACATTAACCTATACCTAGTAGGCTAATACTATAAATTCGCTCTACCTCTAAAATTTTACACATTTAATTTGCTCATAAAAGGTAAAAATAAAAGTAAGAATTCCTTTAAAGGATGCCTCATATTATTTTCTATATAAGTAGTGAAGTAGCATATTGTCCACTGTACGTTTTATACACCTTTCGAATTTTGTTCCTACGCCTTATAACACCCTCTCTCGAGTGTATGCTTCAGCAGGAATCACACAAAAACCAGTAGTAAAATAACCGCTCATAACCTAACCTACAAAATATGTTATCACTAAAATTATTCAACTCTTCTTATATTTGAAAATAAAAAATACCCCAAGAAGTGGTGAAAACTCCATATACATTAATTACTTATAGTATTTAAAAAAGTGATTAATTAAGACTAGCATTTAACAAATGATAACAAAATTTTGTAAGTACACGAGTTGCTGCTGTTGTAATTAATGCTTACGTTATATTTTTGCTAGTAGTTTATTTTCATATATACTTTTTTCTTCTCTTTTTTTCTCTCCTTCTTCTTCTTCTTCAGCTTCATTTTTTTTTCTTCCAAATTTTAATTAATTAATGGTTTGTGTTTACAATTTAGTCATAATATAAAACAAATTTTAAGATGACACTTTTTGACTATCATGTCAACTATAATTTTAAATGTATGTTAATCTCTATAATAATATCTATTTCAGATTATGTAAATCTTCAAAACCAATTTTTTAGTAAGTTAATACAAGTGCTAACTACTTGCCAATGGTTGATTTTGAATTGATAAAACCAAAGAGAAGACTAGTAAATTTTTGTTCCTGTGATTGTGAGAAAAAAAAATACAATCAAAATGTTTTCTTCTTCCCTTGAATTCTTGTCAAAAAGAAAATCAAATCAGATGTCAAATCTCCAGAGTTTTCTTCAGTCAGTAACACCCATCGTCTCTTCAAAACCTCTACCAAGGGTAATTTATTTTTTTAAAGAAATATCTGAATATAATTTGCTTGAGATTGGGGCATAGTAATAGATCGATATCAAGTTTTCTTGTTTGCTTATTTGTATATTTTTTCATACCTTATATATTCAAAGAAATCATACATTCCTTTTTGTATATAGCTTTTTTTTTCTGTCTGATGAATATGATATAAAATCTATTTAGCTTATATATAGATCTTTTTAAAGCAAATGAGATTCAAATGATAAAATTAATAACTTGTTTTTGCCATAGTAAGATATGTTTGCCATAATGAGATTCAAATGATAATTTATCGTAATTTTTTTTTCCGGTATTATGATGATAATTGTTTTTGCGGTATTACAATCCTTTAAGCATCACACGAGTTTTAGAATATTCTCGTCATTTATTGGGGATAAACTTCTTTTGAATTCGCGTAATGGACAAACTTAATCTTTGCACGTACATTAAACTTATAATTTATCCTTCCTCTCCCCCTTATTAGGGCACCTGCTTCCCTTTTCTTCCTTTCTTCCTTTCTTCTACACCACAATATTATATTCTTTCTCTTTTACTATTTTATTTCATACTATCTGATAGATTATTATATGCAGCGGAAGCAATCTCAGTATCAAAATCACATGTAATCTAAACAACTAGCATAAACGAGATTTCACGGTTTACCTCCTGAAACGTGACATATCTCTTCTATCACGTGGGCCTTTAATTCAATAACTTCTCAATGGGAAAAGGGTATTAAGTTACCAATAGCTAACTCACAATTAATAACAAATGGTATCATACATGAAGAAAATCTAAAGGGGAGCTTCCATAGTTGTTCTATCGATTATAATTCTATATATATACGAATAAAATGTTTAACGAACACCACGTGTCTTACAACCTCCCCCCCCCCCTCCCCATCTTCTTTAACTTTTCNAAACGAAGCAGAAGATATAATAGAGTTAATATAGTTATTGGATGAGGTCCACTTAATTTTAAATGGGGAGGCACACATAATAGATTTATATGAACGTCACGTGTTGTCCACGGTAAAATTAGTTGTTAAAATCGATAGGTATAAACATTTTAAGTGCATTTTTATAATAATGCTTTGCAAATAAATCTTTACGTACTTTACATAAAAGTATGAAGGTACAATTAATTCATGTAAATCTATCAAACAATTTTGATTCGCGAAAATCTTAAAGGTAATATAAGCAGATACTTGACACGCGATAGTTTGTGGTGGTGCTTTAGGATTCCAATACACTATGTCTGTAATACTGTATGATTAATGAAGGTAAGATTAGTCATAAATTTACACAGAAATGAATACCTTCTAAAATAGTATTGGATCTTGAAAAAAAAAAGATAAAAGGAAAGTCTAAGCCTATATGACATTCAAATATAAGAACTACTAACGCCAAGCATGAGCAAATGCTTTTGTGATGACGAGTAAATTTTGTCTAACCTGGATGATACAAGATAATGATATCATAATCCTTAAGCCATTTTCTCTACCTCAAATTCATATCTTTATGCTTAAAGAAGTGTTGGAGACTGCGCTGATCACATGTGTTGACCAACCCTCGCGAAATAAGCACAATAAAATAGCAATATATCGGACTAACCTACAGAAACAACCTTTCTTTCTAAGATCGAAGACGAAAAGTTATTCATATTTGTGGATGCATAGGAGTTTGTTATTTGCGGGAATACTGGAACTAGTTATAGCTATACTATTTGGGGTATAGACATATTGGTCACAATTATTCCTACTCTCTCAAAAGGTTATTAAGCTAATTTCTCTGCTGTTGTTTACGTATGATGTTTGGATTGAAAGGAACACGAGTCTATGAGAACAAAGTTAGAACACTGGATACTCTCTCTCTCTCTTGCGTGTGCGTGATCACATACGCATACTCTCTCTCTCTCTTCTACGTATTTCAAAATTGATAACCTCGTTACTGATGGTGGAAAAAATTGGTAAACCGACTCATCCAACTCAAAATTATGTTTATTTGTTTAACAATGATAATTTAAAACAGAGTTTAATATGAATATCGATACAAAAGCGAAATAAGCATACGCGGCAATAATCATAACAACCTCCCAAGACTAGGTAATACAAAGTCACGATCTCTAGCTGAATACATGGAAAGATCTCAAAGATCGAAATACAATACTGTTCAATAACAAGCTGACAGTACAATGAGAGGAAAGGACTCCAAGAGACTGCGACGAGCAATAAACTCTACCTTGAATCCTCGCGATCGATAAGCTAACTTTGCTTGAGTTCGATATCTCCAATACCCAGATCTACACAAAAATATGCAAACGTGTAGTATGAATACACCACGATCAGTACCTAGTAAGTATCAATACTAACCTCGACAGAGTAGTGACGAGGTATGAGTCAAGACACCTACTAGTTAAAATAACATGTGCAATATAGAAGCATATAAGCTAATAATGGCAGCAAGAATCAACATGTGATATAAATAGTAAAATAATAGGAACACCGTAAAAGTACCATTGAAACCAAATAAGGGAAAAAATGACAACTAATCAATCAAGCCGTTCTAACACAAGTCTCGCAACAAAATTATTTTGAGACACCTCATCTCATAATCACAAGTCACGAGTCTCAACACATAAACATATGCTCAGGGCACCTTGTACCCACATATCTAATCACAATCGCACGGACAACTCATGTGCCAATATCTCAACCCGGACGGTTTGATTAAAGGCTCACAATCACAATCTGCCCGACATGGTCACAGGCTCACTATCACAATTCGTCCGGCATGGTCAGAGACTCAATATCAACATAAAAGCAGATAATACAAGAATACATGGGCGTGATCAATAAATACTAAGTTTCATACTCCTGAACTAGTATAAGTGGCATGCTACGGTGTATGCTTCTGCGAGTGTACAAGTACAACCGAAGTCAACAAGTAATATCAAAGGCATCAAGTGGCTTATTGAAAGCAAGATAACAGTCACGTAAGGTGTATGACATACACAAGTAGAATCACCCTACCACGCGAGTATCGTCAATATAATGCCCTAGGAAATCACACATCATCCCTGATATTGCCACCATTAGCTCTCTGATAGCCACCTGTATCACTCTGCCCTGACAATATCATTAGCCACCATCACTCCACATAATAGCCACTGGTATCACTCCACATAATATCCACTCTGATCGCTCTGTCCAGACAATAATACAATAGCCACCCATATATGTCATGACCCAAAATCAATTAAAGGTCGTGATGTCGTTGGACACCGCTGTCATGCAAGCCAAACATAAATATTTAATTTGATTCCCGTTTTAATATTTTTGAAAACATATTTCCTTCAATTAATAGCAAAAAATGGAATATACAGAGTAAATAATGATATTTTTAACCATTTCAATACTGAACAACCTATAATCATCCCAAAACCCTGTGTCACAAGTGCATGAGCATTAACTAGGAATATAAAATTAAATACAACATCAGTCTGGAAATACTCTGAAGGAAACTTTGGCGGTTGCGGTTCGTAATGAGGAATGCAGCTCATCTAAGTCTTTATATGCATACACACCCCTGCTCTCACAAGGCCACTAGTCATATGTGTACCTGCACAAAAATGTGCAACAAGTGTAGTATGAGTACGTAAATCAACGTGTACCGACTAAGTATCTAGCCTAACTCCGGAGGAGTAGACAAGGGGTCGGCATTGACACGCACTAGTGGTCCAATAATATCAGATACAATAAAGAGGTAAGTAAGTATGAGGGAGAGTAAATAAATGAAATAAACAAGTAAAAATCACGTGGTACAAATCCCCCTCTTTACGAGGAACTCAAGCTCTCAATTAGAATTTCCCGCCCTAACTGGAGCATATATATGTAGATATAGTGGATCTCATCAAGTCGATTGCCATAATTCAAATCCGGAAAACTCACAAATACACTGGCTTCTTGCCAAGTTCTACGCACGATTTCATGAGGATATGATATAGGAAATGACAAGGCATACAACCCGATCCAACATAATATTTAAATTGTGTGTTACCGAGGGTCGAACGATACGAACCATAGATACACCTATTAAACTACCGAGGCGAACGGCCCTCCCCCTTAAGAGTGTGGTACATAAATCTTGTCGATGCGAACGACCCTATCCCATAAGAGTGAAATACATAATCCTGTCGAGGCGAATGGTCCGATCCCATAAGAGTGAAATACATATTTCTGCTGAGGCGAAGCCCGATCCCATTAGAATAAGAAGCTTTGACGGGTCCTTGACCTCACTCGTGAATAAACGTGTGAGTTGTGATTTCTTTAGTAAAAACCTTTTGATGAAGTATAACTATCACAGAAACATGCCGTAAGAGTAGTAAAGTTATTCGGTGACTAATCATGAACTCGTGAAGTCTCCACAACAGTAAGTCTAGTCTCAAGTAGAAATGTAAAATAAAGGACTTTAATAGACGAGAGACTACTCAAATAGTACAGCTAAAGCATGATGTAAACCTAAGTCTACCCGGACAATAACATGAATGTATCTACATACGCGCTCACGTCACCTCACGCGTAAGTAGCCCCCACAACAAGTAGCATACATCGATATACAACACCTAGGGGTAATTCTCCCTCACAAAGTTAGACAAGAGACATACCTCGTCTCAAAGCTTACTTTCCGATCCGAAATTGTCTTTAAATACTCAACTCGGTGCCAAACGACCCAAACATAGTCAAATGTTATATAAAATAGTCAATACATTCTCAAGAGTTCACATCCTAACTATTAAAGTGAATTCCCAATCCAATTTGAAAAATTCCTAAAACTCACCCTCAGGCCCACGTGCCTGGATTCAAAATTTTTTTGAAGATAAACACTACCCATATCATCATGAACTGAAACATATTATTTTTCTTAATTCCAAGCCCAAATTCGTGGTCAAAATCAGAAAATATAAATTTCTAGTTTTTTCTCAAAAATCCCAAATTTCTACAAATTTTCATGTCTAAATGCACATATAAACCTTGTATTTAACTCATAACTAGTAGAAATCACTTACTTCTTGATGATGATGGAACTCCCTCAAGAATGCTCCCAAAAATCGCCTAAGTCCAAATGAGAAATAAGGGAAATGAGCTAAGTCTCGGAATAAAAAGCCCTTGCTCCAGATGCAGACGTCGCATTTGCGACATCTGGCCCGCAATTGCGATGGTCGCATTTGCGACAAAGGAATCGCAAATGCAAAGAAAAGTCATCCCTGCCAAGGTCTCATTTGCGACCGAGTTCTTTGCAAATGCGATGGGGACAACATCACAAAAGTGACCAACCGTTCGCAAATGCGAACTCCTCAGAAAATCCCTACCCTTGCAAATGCAAACCCCTCCTCGCAAATGAGAGTTTGCAAATGTGATCCATAACCTCGCATTTGAAAGACCTGCAACCCAGACCCAAAACAAACAAAACCAGCACAACGTTTTCATCCAAAAATGATCCGACACACACCTGAGGCCCCCGGGACCCCGTCCAATCACACAAATCAGTCCCATAACATAACACAAACTTGCTCGAGTTCTCAAATCACATAAAACAACGTCGAATTCATCAATCGCACCCCAATCCAAGCTTAATGAGCTTTGGAACTTCACACTTCTACATTCGATGCTGAAACCTATCAAATCACGTCTGATTTACCTCAAATTTTGCACACAAGTCACGTTAGACATTATGGACCTACTCCTATTTCCGGAATCGAAATTCGACCCCAATATAAAAAATTCCACTCCCTGTCAAACTTCTAAAAAGCTTTCAAATTTTTAACTTCCACCACATGACCCCGAAATGACCTACGGACCTCCAAATCCACTTCTGGACGCACTCTCAATTCCAAAAATTACCATGCGGAGCTATTCCCAGACTCGGAATGCCAAACTGTCACGATGCAAATTTCCCTCTGTTGGGTATCGTGATGGCACCTAGTCTTAGGTACTAGGTAAGCCTAACAATTACTGAATAACAACAACAATAAAACAAGGCTAGCAGTCTCGATATAAAATTTCAACAAAATGTACAAACTTTCCCAAAACCGGTAGTACAAGTCATAAGATCTACCAATCTTCTACAACTTCTAAGTACAATCGTTTGGAAGTAGATACAATAGTGTATGAATAATAAATACAAAGAAGGGGACTCTGACACCTGCGAACGTAGCAGCAGGTTACCTTGAGTCTCCTCGACAATCATCTACACAGCTACTACATTATATACCTGGATCTGCACATAAAAATGTGCAGAAGTGTAGTATGAGCACACCACAGCGGTACCCACTAAGTATCAAGACTAATCTCGGTGGAGTGGTGACAAGGACTAGTGAAGACACCACTGGTCTACAAAATAAATAACATGAATATAGAAATGACCGAACGTTACATCTATCTAAGACTTCTCAAGATAATCCACCACAATGATAATATAAAGCGAAAGGAAATTACAGAAATCAATCACGAAACAACACAAAAATACACAGAAAGATGGACAACAAAACAAGCCGAATCGAAAGGAAACACAATACAACAGAGGACACCCATAACTCAACTCCACATCGGTTTGTTCACAACGGGCCTTAGCCATTAAAATCCATAACTGGTAGAAATCTTTAAACAACGGTTCATATGAAAAACGTTTGCAAATAAAAATTATTTTAGTATGGAAGAGTTTACTTTGAAAACACTTTCTCCAAAAGAAGATATAAGTATAATTAATAGAGAGAATTACATAAAACATAGTTTCTTTCAAACTACGAAGCTTTCCAAAGAGGCTTTCCCAATAAATGACTTCGAAATATCATTTTAGACAAAACTAGTGCTTTTCAAATATACCTTCGATGTAAAAGTCATTCAAATATAATCATTTCAAAACCATTGCTTTTTCAACAATACTTTTCAACAAAATCTCTTGATAAATCTCCTCAAAATTTATCCAATGGGACTCAGTCCGTCACTCAGAAATTTCCATGCAGTACAGGAGGAATATCAAATCTTTCCAATAAATGCAGTAAATGTCAAACAAGAATGACGGAAATAATAATGCATAAATACGGCACGAAATGTCCCTTCGTGCTAACATAACATAACATGGCAAGGAATGTCCCCTCGTGCTAACATAACATAACATGGCACAGAATGTCCCCTCATGCCAACATACCATAACATGGCACGGAATGTCCCCTCGTGCTAACATAACATAACATGGCACAGAATGTCCCCTCATGCCAACATACCATAACATGGCACGGAATGTCCCCTCGTGCTAACATAACATAACATGGCACGGAATATCCCCTCGTGCTAACATATCATAAACATGGCACAACATTATCCTTCGTGCTTTACACTCTTCCTCACCCAAACAATATCAAGAACAATAGTTTGGCAAGGAAAAACCAATAATATGACCCAAAAATCACCACATCCCGGCAAGGGAGTCAATAATACAAACAATATCATTAACAACATAACCAGTAATAGAAACCACAATATTCCGGCAAGGAAGTCAACAGTACAAACGATATCATTCACAGCATAAACAACAATAGGAACCATCACATCCCGACAAGGGAGTCAACAATACAAAGCATATCATTAACCGCATAGACAGTGTCACACCTCCTTTTTCCGACACAGGGTTGGATATGGGAGCTTTTCCACTTTAAGTGACATTATTCTGATTTGGGATTTATTTATTAGTTTCAGAGTCGCCACCCGGATTTTTTACGGTGTTTCGGGACACCATTTATTTATTGAAATCCCAAACCGAGGAAATTTTGACTCTGTTTTGATTTGTCTGCAACCAGAAATCCGAGTAAGGAATTCTGTTAACCCAGGAGAAGGTGTTAGGCATTCCCGAGTTCCGTGGTTTTAGCACGGTCGCTTAACTATTAATATCTGGCCCAGTTATTTGATTACATACATATTTTTAAACCTATTGTGCAGTTTAGCCTTTTCGCTTTCAGCCGCTTTTAATATTTATGGATTTATCTTGAAACAAGTCACGATGGCGTGCACTCGTTTGTTTTCGAACACATTGTAATTTCTACACATGAAATGCGCCCGCAATTACAACATATGATTTTTATTATTGTTCCGAGTTAAAGTCGGGGACATGAGTTGTCGCTCCCGAATGTTGGTTAGGTAGCTTCGGTATGATATTTGATTTTTTATCCAAATTTCGAATTAAGGGTATCCATTTTACCAGAGGATCTCCTAAACGGTATTCGTTGTTCTAAAAGAGCATCTTATAGGCTATGGCCTCATCTAGCCTCGTTTTATCACGTTAGGCCATCCTAGTTTGCTATTTATGAGAGAAGACTATCGATTGAGAAATCCAACTCTTAATCAAATCTTAAAGGTCTTCACTTTCTAGTTTTGTAAATGATAGAAAAATGTATTAATCAAAATGCACCTTATTCGTGTAGTATACATACACCTATAAGAATCGCTGACATATAAATACATTATAGGCTGGTCTCACTTCAAATTGGTAAGCCAGAATTACTTTATTTTTTTTTGGAACTTTGTAATTTCTAACGAAGAACATAGCACATGCAGTTTTACCCAGTTCTAGATTAACAGTTGTTATCAATTTTTCAAATAACCTAATCGCATGCTTCTAGGTTCAGAAGTGTTCATATATTGATTTCAGAAAATTTTAACAAGATACAAAATAAAAAAATGATCTACTAAATCCACTTAAATTGCATCAAACGAATTCTTGAAAACAACGGCTTCTAAAAATCCAACAATAAAATTTGTTTACAAAAGGTTTCATGTGGGCTGATTCGAATATCATTTCCTCTTTTGATTAAACACCTATTTTCGTTGAACTACTTTTAAAGCAAACAGATTTAAAGCCCTAGAAAATTTGCCTCAGAATTTAGTTTGAGCGCTATAAACTAAAAGGCTAGAAATAAACAAAATGAATATACAGTCTAGTCCTTTACAAGATTTCAAATGCATAAATGAACAAATTACAGTTTTCTGAAACGAGAATACAGCTTATGTAAAAATACATTTTTATGAATATCAAGAAACAAAAAACAAAAAAAAAATGGAAATCCTAAATAGCTGCTCCATATCTGGATTCTTCGTATTGTATATCTGCAGCTTTTCGTTTGCAATTCCTAACTATCTCAATAATAGATATGTTATGCATCTTTTTTAGAGTAATTCTGACCACTGACAGGGTCAAATTTTACTCTAATGATGTCAAACTATAACAAAATTCTCTTGCGCATTGGCTGGACTGGATCTGACCATAGAAGAGGTCAGATTCAAGTCCAATGATGCTGCTTCGTTTAGACTTTTATAGTCATGCTTAGTTCGGCTAGTATTTGGTCAAATACTTTGGCCACTATTGGCACTTTGAGGAGTAAATCCAACTACTGTGCAAGTTCAGATTCTTCTCCATAAGGCCCTTCCTAATTACACACTTATATCCTTTGAAGGATAATTTTTAGCAAGCTATACTACTGGTTATGCACTGTTGTGAGACGAATTTGACTATCAAAGAGTCGAATTCACCTGCCTTGGTGCTTAACATTACCTAATTCCATCTATGTGATATTTTAATCATCTAAGCATTTGTAGAGGATGGATTTGACCATTTGAAGGTTCATATCTCTCACCCTAATGCCTTTCTTAACTACACCCTTTAACCTTTTAAAAGGTGGATTTCAGCCACTTATGCTGCTGTTTTGTGCACTATTGTGGGGTGATCATGACTATTAATAAGTCAATCTCATCTACCCTAGTGCTAATATTACACTAATTAGGGACTTGCTTGTTGAATCTCTTTATTGACCAAAGAGACTCAATTGAAAGCATATTTTGTGCACTCTTAGGGGAAAGAACCTGACCATAAAAGGGGTCAGATTCCACACCATAGTGCAGCTATTTCACTAATGGACTGACATGAGACTGATGTCCCATAATACTCAATGCATTTTTTCTTTTTTTTTTACCAACTTGAAATCAAAACAGAATAATCTTAAGGATTAAGATATTACAACATACATTCAGATTACTTAACATCTTATCACTTAAATATTATTTCAAATTCATATACCAATAAAGGAAAGAAGATTTGGCCTTGACATAATCTCAGAAAAGAAATAACAAGAGTCAAACATTCAGCATCAAACTAACAACAGATTCTGAGTATAACAACTTCATTTAAGTTCATTTTTACATACCTCTTTTGGAAGAAAAAATAAACAAGATCCTGACCAAATAAAGGTCAGGTAGACAATAAAAGCTAAGGAGAGATAGATTCAGCAGCAATATAAGCAGCACAAACCAGAAACCCAGCAACAACCCAAACTAGAGGAATTTCCAGAAGATTCAGAAGCAAAACAAAAGTAGAGCACCTATTGAGAAGACCCCAGAGAGGAAAAACTCCAACAGTTCTTGAAAAAGAAAATCTCCTCCTACTGATTTGTTTTGGACCTTTTGAATAAAGAAACTGTTCTGATTTTTTGTTTCCAGTTTTCAGTAAAGTAAAAAAAAGAAAAAAAAAAGTTTTAGAGTGTAGAATGGGTTTTTAGAGTATCCAAGAATCCAAAACCGAAAAAGAAAAACCTCTCCTTTTAAGGGAAGGGGGTCTTATTTTATAGACTATTTGGGAATGAGGTCTCCTCTGGTACATTCCCATTTCTGAAACTGAAATAGTACACAGGGCAGCTGTCAATATTATCCTTTGGGACAGCTGCCCCCTATTCTAGAACTATCTTACCCATTAAAAGACTCCCTTACCCTTAAAATCTGACTTCCTTAATATATAATTCTTCATGTACCCCTTTGAAGCCCCTATATTTACTATTAAGTAACCAGGGTTACTTTCTTGGGTTACTATTTAACTATGGTTAACTGACACTAGTTATGCCCTTTAGGTGAAAACTAGTTGTTCTTAACTAAGGTTGAGTTAATTGAATGAAGATTAGTTGATTAAATGCCTAGAGTTGGCTTTCATACTACTTATCTATGTTTAAGTTATTTAATCATCATTTTAATTAAACTCAATGGAGGTTAGTCAACCAAATTCTCTTAGGTTAAATGAATCTGTTTTAGTCCATTAATCTCAAACTAATTGTCTTAAACAGATTTTATTTTCAGTTAAATACTTAAGAAGTTACCTGAATTAAGTTTCTAGATTGAAGAAGTTAGAATTATTTAACTGTGAGTCTAAGTGAAACAATTATTTTTAAATTCAATTAATTAATCTTAAACTAATTATCTAGGACTCAGCTCAACTAGAATATTAAGTCTACTGGTTGAGTGTGACTTATTGCCGAGTTGCTTAAATCATTTTAACTCAAATTGACTACCATTAAAGTCAGTAGTCAATTGAACTTATTGGTTTAAACAATTT